>MJUU01024300.1:117965-130299 GCA_002080025.1 Modiolus philippinarum
AAAAACAAAACAAAAAAAAAACAAAAACAAAAAAAAACCCCCAAAAAACAAAAAAAAAAAAACAAAATTAATAATAAAAAACCAATCGGAGTCAATTCAACCAATTTTAGACCCTTTCGGGAAAAGGATAAGTTTTTGGTCACCAGCATTTCATGGCTGAGGAGATTTTGTCATGTGAGCGATATAGGATCAGTCTCTAAGCCTCTAGTTTATGTTCTTAAAGATTTGTAGGTTGTGCTGACTTGTTCATAAATGTTCGATGTTGCTTTTGCTTGATCGATAGAATGTAACATGATAGCAACTTAGAAATGCACCCCTTCTATGCCCTTTTTCAAATTCTTCGGGAGTTGAAGTCTATCGTATGCGTGGTTGATTTATCGGCAGATATGGCTGTCATCTGCGAAGAGTCCTGTTTTTCATTTGACTGGAATTTGGAGATTGTAAATGTTGCATAGAAATAGTATGGGGCCGTTTCCATGGGGTACTCTGAAGTTAAAGTAACACTATCCATTCACGCAGCTTGGACTGTACATACTGATAGGAGCTTCACATAAGATAGGTTAGTGTGACCTCATTTTAACGCTTGAGCGATTTAGGTTAATTGTTTTTTTTTGTGTGTGATTGAGGTCATACAATTGTGAATTTAAAGACATATAAGGTATTGGTTTCTTGGCTTTCTTTTTTAAATTCTTTCATAGAGGAGTTATTTCCTTTATAAAATAAAGAGTGCTGTGCGGCAGTTCGTGTAAGCATAAATAAACAAACGAGTAAAAATTCTTGTCGAACTGCGATAAAAGGTAAAACAAAAAATATATACACATATCAAAACATAAAAGATTAAAAAACAAGCAGACAGAGGTAGGGATTGGCCCTACCTCTGTCTGCTTGTTTTTATATTTCCGATATAGGCATTTTCCCGTCTACTTCCATTTTACCTTTAAGTATAATAATTTGTATGCCCTTTTAACATATTTATTTAATTGTAGTTATATGCCCAAATCCCCATTCAACTGTTTTATGCATCGAGGGTCCCCAGACCTTACTTAACGTTGCTTATCGACGGTTGTCTCGAAAGTAAAATCGGATTAAAATTGTCGATCAGTACTCAACAAACCAATGATTTGTCCCTTACTAAATTTTTTCGTAAAGAAGTTTTCATTTGTAATAGGAAAAATTACGTATAGAAAAATCTGAAACACGGAGTACATTGTGCATGTCCTCGAAAGCTTAACAAATAAGACACGTACAAGCGATCATACCAAAGCAATATACCTGATATAAAAGTATCTCATCCGGTAGTAGCCGAGAAATATGTCGTGAAAATGTTTCATCATATATGACTGTTTAGAAATAAGTATATATATAATACATTTGTACGATTCAACTTTGAAAGGGGAGATACTAGTGTTCTAAATATAAATATATCGGCAATCGCAGTACAAAACTTGGGTAATAACACGGGCTCTGGGAGCCAACCTTTATTGAACGTAAGGCTTCGGGCTAAAAACAAAGACTCCAAGCTCTAACACAAGAGCTCTAGCAGCCTCCAATACCAATGCTTTGGGCTTCACTCACTTGACTCCGGGCTCTTATAGAGCTGTGGATACAGTTTCCCCCTCAAAACCAAAAAAAGAAAAAAATCCAAAATCAAAATACCATAAAACATGACAAGTCAGATGTCACACAAATGAAGACCACATGACAAAGACATACAAGTAAAAGATAATGAACCAGAACACTACAATACTAACACACTTACAGTGTAAACCTCTACAAATGCACCGAAAGGGTAGCATAATCTGCTCAACGGATCACGCCCGTTGCATGTAGAAACTAGCTCAAGATGTGTAGGTTACTGGAATCAGAAATATCATTTTATAGCCCTTATACAAAACCAATAAAATGTCTTGGCACATGCTACAAAGTCGGAATTAGTATATACTCAGGTTATTCACCAACCCAGTAGCCACTACTTCCGTGCTGGCCCGAAAACCGATTTTACTTGAAAACATGCAATATCTAAATTTCAGAACATTTTGTTAAAAGGAGTATCCCCCTCCTGCATAGCTCTGTGCTAAGCTTATTTTGGCTTTCCTTTTTAGATTCTATTGGTAATTAATTTTGTTCTTTATCAGCTTTCACACATATTTCGGTATATGGATTTCCAAATGTTTTAATTTGATCTGAACTGAAGAGACATAAGTTGTCGAAAAGCGCATATGGAAAAACTAAATTCGTAACTTCGGTATTTTGTTATTTAGTATACACTCAGGCATTTATAACAGCAAATTGTGCTACAAACATCCCCACAAAAAAGACAAAGCTAAACACAACAGCGTTACATACAACACAAGACAGAAAACAAAAGCACGGACAATGTGAACCCCATTGAAAACAGAGTATCACCAGGAAATAACACGTGCTCTGGGCTTCAAGGTCCAACCTTTTTTTACGCTGAGCTCCGGGCTTCAAAACAATGGCTCTGGGATCCAACACTAGGGCTCCAGACTGAAACATTAGGGCTCTGGGCTCTAACTCTAGGGCTCTGGGCTCCAACACTAGGGCTCTGGGCTCCACTCACTGGGCTCCGAGATCCACTAGCTCTGCTCCGGGCTTCATATACATTTGCTCCGGGCTCTAAGATAGCTTTGGTTAGTGTTATCCCCTTTTTCGGAAGAGTAAGCATGACCTGCTCTATGCGTGCCAACCGTCAACAGTCAGGAATTCATTCTAGAAGTGTTTGTCAGTTCAGTTATAAAATATTGCGCCCTGACAATATTATGGCTTTGACATTTAACACAATCTGGGCACACAGAAGCTATAGTTAGTCGTCATATAAGCGGGAGGTTGATGCATCAATAAACCTGGTTTAACCCACCATTTTATTTATAAAATGCCCGTTCCAAGTCGGGAATATGACGGCTTGCCAAAAATATTCTGTGTCGGATTGTGTTCCCCTGATTCAGTAGAATGTTATACGGATTTTCCTTACTGGTCTCTTCCTTTGATCGATTCTGACTCATCACCCACTCAGAAATAATGATGTGGTCATATTTACATAATTATCTAAGCAACACAAGTAACAAGCCCTCATACACAGGTACAATTTTAATCCCGTTTGTACTATTTAAAAAATTGTTAATGAACTTTCCAAATCGTTCAAACGATTTAGAAAAATCGCATTAACGAATTTAAGCAAGAGGCTGTCAAGAGGAAACATGAAAAGATATGGAGTGAATGTACATGTGACAAAAACGCACACGATACATAGAAAACTCCAGTTTATCAAGGACAGGGCTTTTATTCCTGTCTACATCTTGATGTCGCCTGAGGGTCTTCAACAAGTGGTGAACAATATTCACCCCCTCAAGCGAGATCAAGAAGGCCCCTAGCGTGCACATAAGCGGTATTCTTGACAAAAATTATATCAAGGTCACTCCCTTGCTCCCCACCCGCCATGGAGTGCCAACTTGGGCGATGCTCAGGGTTATCCAGCTGAAAGCACCAGGGTTACAAGAAGAAAATAAAAATGTTGAGCAACATCGATCGCAGTTAAAATATGTCACTGAAGCAACACATGTCGGGAGCGGTCAATGAGAAAAAAGTAAAACCGGGCAATGTCTGCCTACAAATATTTGTCATTAAGTAGCCCGACGAAAGACAAAAATAAGAACAAAAACAACATCGATAGACGACACGGGGCACATCGAAATAGATGTAGGCAAACCTTGCAGTGTAACTTTGGTTGAAAGGGTAAAAATAGTCGTGTGTACAGGTTATATTATTTTAGTAAAAACAATGAAAATATTGAACAGCCGCCAAATAGAAAAAATAAATGAATTAGTAAAAGTACGAGAAATTCTCACACAGACAAACACGCCATAACTGTAATATTATAAGAGCATACACCTTGTTCGCAACCTCAAAATCTACCTAGAAATCAATTTTTGTTGAAATCCGACAAAGTCGAACTTTTTACCCGTCTCGGCAGCCATCTTGGAAATGGCGGCCATTTTGAAATTTTTTGTCGCATGGATTCCTTCCACTCATCTTACTGAACCTTTCTACAAAATATGAACTCATTCCTCTAGGCAGTTCCTGAGATATATAATCCCCAATTTTTCAACGTAAATTGGCGGCCATCTTGGAAATGGCAGCCATTTTTAAAATTTCAAACGCACAGCATACAACTTCAGATGGTGTTCCAACTTTGTCAAAAGTTTGAAATCAATTGGTCCTGCCATTTCAAAATAATCGCTCGGACAAAATTATTGGAAGAATAATAATAATAACTAGATTTGCAATTGCAAGCAATAGCCGATGTCACCCCAGACTCCCAATTCGATGATTCCACCTTCTTCGCAACCTCAAAATCTACCTAGAATTCAATTTTCATTGAAATCGGACAAAGTTGAACTTTTTACGCATTTCGGCAGACATCTTGGAAATGGCGGCCATTTTGAAAATTTTTTGTCGCATAGATTCCTTCCTCTCATCTTACTGAACATTTATACAAAATATGAACTAATTCCTATAAGCAGTTCCTGAGATATAGAATCCCCAATTTTTCAACGTAAATTGGCGGCCATCTTGGAAATGGCAGCCATTTTGAATTTTTTTTTTCGTAAAAAAAATCATCTCCTTATATTGATCTAACTTCATGCCAAGTTTCATTTGATTACATCCAGGCATTAAAAAATAATCGATCGGACAAAAATCATTGGAAAAATAATAAAAAGAAGAATAATAATCAGAAGAAACGTAGAATAACAACATGTCACCCCGACTACGTCTGGGGTGACATAATAATAACCAGAAGAAACGTAGAATAACAACATGTCACCCCGACAAAGTCTGGGGTGACATAATAAGTGTAAAATTCTAGCTTGACCGATTCATTTGCATACTCTATGTATTTTGGGCAAGTAATGTCCGGTCTTTCCTCGGGAATTGTGGGTATAAATCCGGGTTATTGTAAACATTCTTGAATGAAGGGACATTCTGGAAAATGTCAATGGTGCTCCATGTGTACCACGTCTTCAACCTTCCAGTCAACCAATATTCTACCATTCTGTGTGCATTGACAACTGCCCTCTATACAAATATAAGACAAACTAGAAATATTGTCCTCCGCTGGACCACAAAGAATTCACCCATTTCCTAAGTGCAATAAATTTCTTTTAACAGTTGTCCAGACCAAATTTGAATGCATGTCATATAAGCCAGGTAAAGTGTGAAGAGACTTTCGACTCCATAGTGGATTATAGTTAAACTTCATCATCTTGGCAAACAGGAAGTAGTAATGCAGACCTAAAAATGGCTTACACGTTACAACTCATCAGATATAGTTAGTTATAGCTTATAATCAGAGAATCGGCAAACTGGAGGTGAAAGCACAACAGTCCTGTAAATGAATTACAAGTTGCAACTCAGTGTAATAAAGCTCGAGACAAAGTTTCAACTTATACTGTGACGAAAAATTTTCATTAATAGTGGATTATGGTAAGACTTAAAACATATCGGCAAACATGAAGTAGTGAAACGGCAAACCTGAAAATGGCCTACACGTTACAATCGTCATAATCAAGCTTCAGACCAAATATGAAATCATTCAAATATATATCGCTGACAAAACTATGACCAAAAATGTGTGACGGACAGACAGACATACGGACAGACACACGGACACCCTCATCAGGATATACCCGCTGTTTTTTTTTTCATTGTTATGAAGCTCCAGCCCAAATTTCAAGTCATTCCCACTCATACAAGCAAAGTAAACTGCGACAAAAAATTCTCATCCATAATGAGTGATAGTAAAACTTCGATATATCGGCAAACAGAAAGAAATAACACAGTAGACCTGAAAATAGCTTACACTTTACAACCCATTATAATCAAACTTCAAACCAAATATGACAAAAATGTATGACAGACAGACAAACGAAAGAACGGACGGACGCACAGACGGATGGACAGACAGACGGACGAACATCTCCATCATTATGTACCCACCACTTTTACAAGCGGGGTTATAATAATCATTTCCAGGGATTGTACTGCATTGACGTCCAGGTTTTGAATGTATCTGGGCGTAAATCAAAATTTTCTCTCGAAGGTTTTAATCACTCCAACTGGCTTTCGGGAATGCAGTCCATCTGTATTCAATGTAGTCGGTCTCTAACATTACTTAATGATGCGAAACTTTCTGTGCGTTCTAATTCCTACTTCTAACCATAGCTAGTCAGTAGAATGGCAGTCCGGCGACTGAGAGACACGGTCGTTTAAATTTTCTGTGAAACTGCTGGGCCAATTGTAACCAAATTTGGCCTGAATGATCACCAGGGTATGCAGTTTAAAAATTGTGTTCGATTAGTCCGTTGATCAAACAACATGACCGCTGTTACTATAGACAGAACATAAGAGAGGCGGACAAGGTTAAGGGAGACCGGGAGAAAGGAGAAAGATGTCTAGAGACAGAAAAGAGGGGCGAGAGAACGGAGAAAGGGGACGGAAGAATGGAGAAAAGGGGATAGAAAGGTAGAAATTAAAGTGAGGCCGGGAAAAGGGGGACTGGAGACAAGAAAGAAGGGACGGGAAAAAGGAGATAAGGGACGAGAAGAGAAGCAAGGGGTCAGGAGAAAGGAGAAAAAGACACCCCTGTCCGCTCCTCACATAAGGGTAAATTGCTGTTTTTTTTTTCAAATAATTGGAAAAGCGTTACAGATATCAAAAATCTGACGAGGGTAAAATTATCAGCATGGCAAAATCTACCCTCCCTGCAACCTTAAGGAAATACGAAAATCCGTCTTGGAGCAACTGACCTTTTCCCGTATAATTTTCAAAATTTTATTATATTTCATCTTTTTTATTAGAAAAATTATAAGAGATAGAGGTTAGATTTAAAATGCAAGAATATTCAGTATGTCACGAAAATCTGAAACCCATATAGGAGTTACTGCACTTAATTGGTAAAATTTTCGATTTCTTTTTTACACTTTGACCTTATTTTTCAAAACCGCTATTAGATAAAGGTCAAGTTTCAATAGCAAAAGTTTTCATCTTATTTAGAACTACAATCTCTACATATGTCTGACATCTCCGCACCCCCTCTAAGATGGCCGCTGCCGTGGAACACAGTTCAACCCCATGGGACAATATTGTAAATGGTTAATTCTTGAAAACCGTTTCCTACATCAAGTTGATATTAACTAGGCATGGGGACACGATGGTCACCAAGAAAATATATGATTTTAGTTTAGTATCGATCATGAGTCCAAGATGGACACCCATGCAATTTTAGTTTAACTTTGCACCCTACGGGAAAATGTTGTGAATTGCTAAATTCTTGAAAACTGTTTTATATATAAGTTGATATTAACAAGGCTTGGTAACATGACAGTCATCTACCGAATTTTATTATTCGTACCATTCACAAATCCAAAATGGCGGTCACTAGGGAAAGTAGGTATGCGAACATATTGTTAATTGCTAATTTTTCCAAACTGTTTCTACAGCAAGTTGATATAAATAAGGCATGGTAACATTGTAACATGATGGTCATTGAACATTTTTATGACTTAAGTATCGATCATAAATCCAAGATGGCTGCCAATGCAGATCTTAGTTTTTTCCTATGGGAAAAAGTTGTAAATTACTTATTCTTGAAAACCGTTCCACATATTAAGTTGATATCAACTAGGCATGGTAAATAAATGGTCATCTACTAAATTTTATATATTTGTACGAATCAGATATAAAAGATGCCCGTCACCAGGGATTATAGTTTAACTTAGAACCAACCCTATGGGAAAATGTTGTAAATTGGTTATTCTTGAAATCCGTTTCATAATTGATATTAACTAGGTATTTTAACATGACAGTAATCTACCAGATGAATGATTTTACTAACAGTTGGCTGTCACCTAAGATTAATCATTTAACTATGTCGGAAAATCTTATTTGATCAATAGCCACCACGTGAGAGAACAGGCTCACGTGTGAGCATCTGATTCTATACTTCTATCAGGTTAGCGTTCATTGTTAGGTAGTGGTGATAACTCGTTATTCATTTATGATGCTTATGACTTGATTATAATTATGATTTTACAACTCAAGAGTATATTTTAACAGTGCTCGTGTACTCATTTCACTATATTGATGCTGCTACGCCAGATACGAGGTATAATTGCTGCTACTGTTGCAGGGTGGTGGTGATAGTGAGATAAAATAAAAAAAAGACCAATTGTTTGACACAAACTCATTTTCACCTCTTCATTTCCTTCAAGGCCGCTCTGCATTTTACCATGCTTGTGACTGGCTATAACTATATATAGTAATACACTGGGGTCAAAGTGTGTATCGAAAATTTCCTTATTTACGTAATGGCATTTAATTTCTATAAATGCGACTCCATTATTGGCATCAATAACAGATTGACTCCAAAAAGGTGCAAATGGAAGATGATAAGGCACTTAATCGAGTTGCATCTATAGAACTTAAATGCCATTCACGTAAATAAGGAAGTTTTCGATACACACTTCGACCCCAGTGGTAATAGGCTGCATTATTTATCTTTTATATGGAGTCGTTGCTGTATAATAAACGAAACTTCCATACACAAAAGCACTTGGAAAAGTTGTTCATTATAGAAATCAATGAACCTTTACCGGAGGATCAAGCCTTCAAATAGGGGGGGGGGGTTCAGGTCGAAATTGTTACAATTTTTGTCTGTTTTCCCTCATTTATGTACGAAATTATTTTTTCCAGAAAAAGGGGTTATATCACCACCTCTGTGTCCGAAAATGGAGGGTATAATAATATCGCAAAATGAACTGAAGGCTGAAGGAGGACAACTTTAGTGTATTAATAATTCAAAACTTAAGTCATTGTTACTTTTGAAAGTACTGAACAGCAGTGCCAGTCTTGTGTTTACGTCGGGTACTAACTGTCTACCATCAGAAACATCATCCCAAAGGCAAAAAAAAAAACACACACACACACAAAATACAGCATAAGCGGATCCTAAATATGGGGTTTAAGAGGTTCGATCCCCTTTTCGAAGGCTACATCCGCCAATGATACCAAATTCAAATTCAAACTTTATTATCTTAAACTAAATATAGATACCGAAATTGCAGTAAATGTTAGTGGACGACCATTTGATTTTCAGGGGTTGGGCTTGGGCGATTTTGTGAATAAATAATTAAATCTTGACGCCAGTTAAAAAATAAATAATTTTATTTTGATTTGCAGAATATTTTTTTTGTTTCAACTGCAAATAAAAAATTGATGTGAAATTTGGAGAAAATAAATAATTTGTTCGAAATTTCCATGAAATTAAATAATTTTTCTAAGCAAACTCGCACAAGCTTCCCCATGAAAATCAAATGATCGCCCCTTTTATCCTACAGATAACCATTTCGACATCTAATATGTCCTCGGTGAATATAAATCAAACATTTTCAAGTCCCAAAACGACATCACTGGTGTGAACGAATAACAAAAAGGACAAAAAGTAACGCATTAATCACCTAGGAGAGAGGTGTTAGTGAGGGGAATCCAAAGTTGACAGAATTTCTAAATTTTAGATATTTTTGTGTCACCTGCACCTACTACATGATCGACACATAGGAATAACTATCTGTCTTGCGTCCGTCTGTCCGTCCGTCTGTATGGCTCCAAAATTTTTAACACCCGCATCTCCTCCTAAACCACTTGGTACTTTCCAACCAAACTTGCAGGAATTCTTCATTATATATTGTAGATGTGCACCATGGATTTTGTTTTTCTTTCCTTTTTTTTTAATTTTATGGCTATATTTGGACTTTGCGGTCATTTTAGCTTTTTGGAGTCTTACTCGTAGGGTTTGCCTCCATTATCCACAACTCCTCCTAGACCGTTTGGTACTTTCTAACCCAACTTTCAGGAATGCTTAAATATATATTGCAGATGTGCACTATGTATTTTTGTTTTCTTTAATTTTTATTTTTTCAGATTTTTCTAGCTATCTTTGGACTTTGTAATTTTAAATTATTGGAGACTTAGGATTTGCTTCCGTAATCCGCAACTCCTCCTAGACCACTGGCTACTTTCAAACCAAACTTACAGAAATGCTTCAATATATATTGCAGATGTGCACCATGCATTTTGTTTTATCTAAAATATATTTTTTGAAGTTGTTTAGCTATCTTTTGATTTTAGGTTATGGAGTCTTTGGGGTATGCTTTCCATATCTACAACTCCTTCAAACCGCTTTGTACTTTTCAATCAAACTTGCAGGAAGGCTTCAATATACATTTCAGGTGTTCACAGTGTATTTTTTCTGCTTTATTAATGTTTTCCATGCTTTAGTTGGATTTTGTCATTCTGTAACAAAACATGAATTCTTGAATATATATATATAGTGCAGGCGACACATGTGTTCCATGGAACACCCATTTTAACTCTTCAAATGATCTGTTCTCGTCCATGCAACACCGACCTTCTGCAAGACTTCGTCGGCGATACCGACTGGAAAAAGCATAATCATTGGACATACGCAAATTCTTCCTTGAAAAATAATTAGAAGACTAAGAACAACCTCTTCGTCTAGACTCCCTAGCTTCTTGAATTCAGACAGAAAAAAATGATGCACTAAACGTCAATAGTCGTATGAGTTTGAAATGCAATATGTATCTTTCGATTTCGAACTTCAACTCGTTACCGAACATTGTCTCTATTTATTTAATATGTTTAAGCTTGCTTATGGGACTAGCCAGTAAGCGAGAGTACGCTTTTAATCATTCACCCTAGAGATTACTATGTCTGTATATGGATATCATTATCTGGACAGCTTATTAAAGAAATGACATAAATAAGCCTCCATACAATTGTATTTATAAACCAAACAGCTATTTTTAAAAATCGTACAAACGATTAAACGATTTTAAAAATGGTACAAACGACTTTAAAAAACTGTACAAACGATTTTGAAAAAAAGGTTCAAACGAATTTAAAATCGTATAAACGAATAAAAAATTGCTTAAATGATTTTAAAACAGTACAAACGTATGGAGGGGTATTTCCGCCACCAGAGAAATTATATGCTGTAAAATTTTATCTTCTCTTTTTATTGTTTTCACTTTCCTTATCCATAATTCTGCAAGTTCTATATTTCATATACATAAATCCGAACATCCGGGTACTTTTTACCTGTGTTGACTTTTCAGGGGTGAAACAATCGGATGCAAAAAAATTTAAATTGAAATTATTTATTTGTTATTCAACCAGTTACGGTGAAATTTGGAATATATATTTGGAACACTACCATAAATAACATATCGAAATTTCATAACGATATCTTTATCAACGAGGGAGTTATAGCAGTTTGAAAATTGTGTATTGGAAAATTCAAATTGCATTTATTTCTTTACTTTTCAATATTTTTCCATGAAATTTGGAATATATTTTTGGAACACTACCATAAATAAGGTATTGAAATTTCATAACGATATCTTAAACAACAAGGGAGTTTAAGCAGTTTTAAAATTGTGTATTGGAAAAATTCAAATTGCATTTATTTCTTTATTTTTCAACATTTTTTCATGAAATTTAGACTATATGTTTGGTACACTATTATTAATAACACATCAAAATTTTATAACAATATCTTTAACAACAAGGAAGTTATAGCAGTTTGAAATTTCCAGACCTCGTAAGCTGCACCTAGCAATACAATCCTTGTGGTGGAAATCCTGTTCACTGATTGGTTAATCCATTTTTGTGATGTAGCGACAAAACTATGTATTATAGATTCTAGGATATTAATTTATCATATTTTATATTCTTTCTTTAAATGTTCCTATTTCATCCCGACTTCTGCAGTTTTTATATTTTATATTATTGTTTCTAAAACTCAATTTGTTATATTTTATGTTCTTTCTTTAAATATTCCCATTTCTATGTTCTAAATTCTTCTTTCGCGACATTATATCTACCGTGTTAATTTCGAAAAATTTCATGTTTTATAATTTGAAAGAGAAATGTTCGAAGTAAGTATTCATTGTGCATCATTCTTTAACTTTTATATTTTATCTTTTAACTTTTGTCTTTGTATTTTTGTTTTTATGTGCTTAAAATAAACGTGGCGGAAAAAAACGCGTATGATTGAATTATGACAACGGATGGCGCTAGTGTTGCTGTGACAGCTGTTATCCACCAGCAGATTCGTCCACGACCGGAACGTTATAGGGTCATCAAATATTTTATAACGTATTTCAAAGACAATTTTTAATATGATGCAACAAAATGCAATTTGTAAGACGGTGAGATAAAAAAGCCTTTCCATCTAAGT
>MJUU01024300.1:131963-166263 GCA_002080025.1 Modiolus philippinarum
TTTTTTTAACGTTGGGCCCGGTTTCCAACACAAGGGCTCCGGGATCCAACAATAGGGCTCCGGTCTCCAGCACAAGGGATCAGGACTCCAATACTATGGTTCCGGGCTCCAACACAAGGGCTCCGGTTTCAAACATTAGAGCTCCGGGCTCCACTCACTGGGCTCCGGGCTTCACATCTGGGCTCTCGGAGAACTGTTCATGTCAATAAATTGGTGGAATTTTGTGATTAAAGACGCGAATTAAGGCACATTTTCCACCTCATTACAAATAAATTAACAGGGAAACAAATATAGCAAATTTTGATAAAATTTATCCAAAATCTACTAATTGACCACTGAAGGCTGTAATATGACCCTTGCCATTGTAAACTTCTATAAACTAGCGTGGAAATCATAGAATGCCCAGTTTCCCTAGAGCTGTGTTCGAAAATTTAATGCATGTATACTGAACTTTCAAAATGTAAAATTTAAAAGAATACGATGTGTAAATTAACTGCCCATATTGCTTGCTCATTTCTGATTCACGCACAAATGATCAAGTGTCATAAACTTTGTTTTTTTTTTACCTATCCAAGAAACCAATTTTTGCCAATCCTGGAGATACTGAGGGGCATGTAGAGCTGCTTTGTAGGCAAATGTGTTTGACGCGATAGTGATTTATCAATAATTGGTTTATCAATAATTGGCATTCTTAAAATATAAATTGTAACCTTTCTAGACAAAAAGTTCAAAAAATGATTTAACTTTATTCACAAATGCACAATTATGCCCCTGAGGGCTGATGACATAAACAAAATACAAATATACAATACATTACACAGATACAATGAACTTATGTAGTCTGGGAGTAATGTGAGAAAATTGGTAAAAAGTTAGGTTGTAACTTCATTGATCTTCATTACATATCTTAACTCGCTTACTCTTAACATCATATTTCTTAGTGCTTTATTGTTCATCGATGGTTGCCTGGCAGAAAGTCTTGTAAACTGCTGCTTTATTACTGAGTGTCATCCTAAAATCACTTTAAGGTTGTAGTAAGGTGAGGTTTTTGCAATTTGTAAAACTCATTCGGATTTCTCTGATTTGATCAATTATTACTTTGCGAAATATTTTGCCCCATTACACCCAATTTTCTAGTCATCAAAGTCTTCAGAAGCTCATTTTAAATCAGTAAGTAAAATTTTATTTGATCGTAGATTTTTCTTCCATGTCAAACAAATCAGTATTATGTCCATGCTATCCTAAGGTAAAAGTCCAAGAGAGCTTTTCCCGCCATTTTTTAAAATGTGAAATATCTTGAAAACAAGGCCCATAACCTATCAATATTTTTTGCTAACTTTATTCCTTTAAGATTGCTCTTTCCATCAAAATCGTAGATTTATTTAATTTCACCTTACTACATCCTTAAGTCATGATTGTCTAAGAGATTTAAAGATTTCTCACTTGTGAACTCATGTACTAAATGTGCAGGATGGAAACCCCAGCACGAGGGATGTAAATTAGTCAAGCTATTGCAAGGCAAAATAATTACATGTCATGAATATTCATTTGAATTCCGTCAATTTGATAGGTGAACATCGATCACGTGGCATATCAATGTGAAGTTGCAATTCCCATGAAACACATTTGACCACATGTTCACGTGGCGGATAAATTTGTAAAAATAGAATCCCAATGTACATGATGTACTTCCCTGTAAATAAAGTTGTTGTTTTTTATATTTCGGGTTTAAAATGTAATTATAAGAATTGAATGCATAATTTTGAAGTTTCATAGGGACTATGAAAGGGTTGACCGGGCGCACATTTTCAACATGAAGCGCTACTGCGCTTCATTAAAAATGTGCTTCGGTCAACCCTTTCATATCCCAATGAAACTTCAAAATAATGCATTCAATTCTTAATTGAAATGCTCTCGAGACATTACGTCTAGCAGATCAAGTGCAGACTACAATTCAATAAAGGGACTATCGGAATCGGGTCTACACTCAATACGACTCAGTTTATTAAGTATTGGGTGAAAATTGGGTAAAACTGAGACACTGAGAATACAGACCCCAAAAATCACTGGGTAGGTGGGATGGGAAAAGTCTTGAAATTTCATCTACACCAGAACCACTCAAGTAAATCCCCTGCCTTTAAAAGATCACTGTACCGATGTGTGATAAAATCGTTGACACTTACTCATAGGCCGTTAGCTGTGGCTCAAGTGATGAACTATCGTCACATCTCGAAAGACCCACATAAGTACGATATAAGCAGTCTTACGTTTTTGAATACATGGTAAATAAAAATCGCTTTGCATCCCACAGTTTTGCTTAGAAAATCTGTGTGGCAAACCTCAAAAATATATAAGCTTGAAAAAGAATATTTTTGGTTACGTCTTCCTTTCTTTGAAGCTAAAAAACAGTGTCTTAAAAGGGTCCGTAAATCTCGTTCAATTTTGAAAACTTATCCCCGAAAGTTACATTGTTCACGATAATAAATTAACTTTCAAAAGAAAAAATAAAATTCATAAATTCATTATAGAAAAGATAACAGGAAACGCCTACAAGGGCCGAAAATCACAATAACATGCCACAATCCATAAGGGAACTGCTCAAGAAAAACACCAATAACAGACAAAAGACAACGTTAACAACGACCACGTCATGTTTTATAGAGAAATATTTCAATAGTATCGCAGTTGTCAGCGTAACATGGGCCGACTTGAAATGTTGTAAGTTTTACATGAATCCCAAAGACAAGGAATATATGTGACATAAGGACCTCGAAAATAAAAATATTTCAAAAACATTAAACTTCTCATTGATAAGAATTTCATTTATATACCTCTTTCTTTTTCTGTGCATTTTATATCAGTTTAGGTGCAAAAATGGCTAAAATTCGCAAACTTGGATCTTAACAGCAGGATAATGGATTTTAACACAGGAATATGCATATTTGCACCTGTTTGGGTTTAATTATGAAAAAGAAAGGAAATGGGGTAAATGTCAAGGAGACAACATCCCATATCCAGGTTAAAACGACCCAAAACAAAACCTCTAGGGGTCACCATATGGTCTTCAACACAGTGAGGAACCTCACACCATATAGTAAGCCCTGAATGGCCCCGAAAAGGTAAAAAAATAACCCAAATATCAAGAAACTGAAATTTTATAAGAAGACAAGGACAAGCCAATGACCAACATATTCCTGACTTGGGACAGGCGCAAAAATTGCGGTGGGGTTAAACTCGTTTTCTTGGATCCAAACCAAGATAACTGTTGTTTTCAGGTCGTCTAACACCACGAAGATACGGGAGACGTGAGACTGTCAGCCGGCTGCCATATTATTTCATATTGAATTCTATGGCATGTCGAACAGACCTCTCATTTACACATGATGTCTGTAGGTTTTGGTTGTTCCCCTGACAGTTAGGTGGTTTCTTTCGGATATCTTTTTATTTTTATTTTCCGCTTTCTTCTACCTTTAATTCAACTGAAGCATTTAACGGCATTGGTTTGGATAGAACAGATTGTCCTAACCTACTCCAGTTCTGCCTTATTTTGTGGGGGCTTCCGGAAAGTTCTTTGTTTTTATGTTTATTATTTTGTTTTTGCACTCTGTACATAGTTTTAGCCCCGTGGATGACATGGTCGGTACGTATGTCCTCGCAATTCCACAACCTCAGGACTCTTCCAGGTAAGTCAACCTACGTTTGGATAGGGAATCGGGGAAGGCAATGCTCACATTAACATGCTTGTTGCATATTTATGAAATGTTCCTCCTTACGTCTTATATTGCGTTATATTACGGTGCTCCTACATACAGGAGGAATATACTTACAAAACAAACAAACAACTGCAGAAAAAAGAAGCAAACACAAAAGACAATAATTTTATTGCAGATTTCAATTTAGTAGGGTCGGCTTTTGAATTTTGCGGATTTGTTACAAAATCTCAAATATTGAAAAATTAACTTGTCAAACCATTTTACACAACTTATAAGTCTTTCGGAACAATAGATCTCCGTGGGCCTCCGGACCATTGCTACGGCCCAGGCATGTATGATTTGAATGCCAAGCAAGTATATTCAAATGAAACGTTTTTCAAGGTTTCGAAACATTTCCAAATTGGGTAAAATGTCAAATTACGGGCTGCTGTGGTAACCATCTTAGAATGCATTGTTTGTAAGGGACGATTTTCAGGAGTTTAAAAGACTTGTTCACCATTTTTTAAATCGAGCGCACGAGCTTTAAAAATCGTGCGAAACGCTATGACAGTCGAACACACGAGTTTTCAAATATTGTGCGCTCGAGATTGAAAGTTGTGGACAGGAGTGCTAGAGTTTAAAAATTATTTACACTAGGTTGAAAAGTCGTGCGCACGAGATTAAAATCATAGTTTTGTGAAAGGTGCGCACCACATAAAATCTCCGACAAACAAAAATATTTATTTCTTGTGATACTGAAGGGGCTTCGTAAAATAACATATGAGTTATTCTTCAAATTTCCTCTTATAGCTGCTTTTTGGGGGATGGCCACGTATTTTATAAAACATATCGAGATGACTACAACTTCGGAGATACATTGGTATCGTCGGAGGAAGGGCGGTTGTGTTGAAATCCCTCTTTTATTCAGGGGAACTTCAAATATTAAACCTTAAATTCAAATTTATACGATTGCAATCTCCAGTGTGCCATCATTTTTAAGACTATCAAATTTTTGTGAATAACAAAAAAGTGCGAAATTTAAAGGAATATTTGTAAACAACTTATTATAAAAAAACACATGGGAATTTATAATCCCGTGGAAAAATGCTACATAATTTTCACAGCGTACCAGCAGATATTGTGGGGGGGAGCGTATATGCTTAGGGGGGAAAGTTTTTGACAATTTTTGCATGGTTGTCTAGAGAAAAGGTAAGTTTGCACATTATTCAAAAGTAATCATGTAAAAATGTTATATACCACATAACCCAGCAATACATAGGCTACACGATGGTCAACACAAAAAAGATGCACACACTATCGTAATATCAAACTTCCAGACTAAAAGCGGTATTTTCTAAAATGAATCGTTTTACTTGCACATATACATTTAAAAATGCAATTATACCAATAATTTATCTCCCAAAAATGTGTGATATCAGCGTTGCTCGAATATTTCACACTATTTGTATGTGTGACCTTGGGGAGGGGAGTTTCATATTTTTGCGAGGGGAAAGCACATTTATACATTTTGATTTACTGTTTGAGAGAATGCACCTAGATGAGAGCAAAACCACGATGCAGTCTACAAGAAGGACACCAGTGACTGGATGTGTATTTTACTAACAACTTTTATACACGACTTAGATTTTTAAGCTGTATTCCTCTGACGAAATTATCGGGTAGTTTTTTGCCACAAGCGACATATGAAGTAAATACTCGTTTGAAAAAAAGGTTTAAGCATCAAAGACACAACAAAATATGTCACGAAATCATATTATTACCAGGAAGAAAGCAAATCTATAACCAGCTTTCCCCCGCTAGAAGATATATGACTTTCCCCCGGTCACACATACAAAAAAGTGAAATATTCGAGCATCGCTCATATCACATATTTTTGAGTGACAAAGTCTTGGTGAAATTGCATTTTTTGATTTTATATGAACAAGTAAAACCATTCATATATATGTTGGAAAGGTAAAATTTTAGAAAATATCCTTTTTTACCTGAAAGTTTGAAATTTTGTCGAAGTGTTCGAAGAAACTATAGTGTGTGGATCTTTATTCTTTTGACCATCGTGTAGCCTATATATTTCTTGGTTCCGTTGTTTATAACATATTTACATTATTGCATTTGAATAATGTGCAAACTTACCTTTTCTCTAGACAACCATGTAAAAATTGTCAACCCCCCCATAAGCGTATATGCTTTCCCCCCCGCAATATCTGCTGGTACGCTGTGATTTTGTATTTCGAAACTTTAAGTTGTAGCACTCAGAAATGGTGGCACAAAATTTGCAATCATGATTGGAATTGAAAATTTAAATGAAACACTTTTACTTGACACTGTTTTTCGGTATTCCTTTGTATCGGCGGATTCAGCCTTTGCAAAAAAAGTAGGCATTGAGAATCCAGAAAAAAGGGTATTCTTTAGCATGTTTAGGTCAATTTTACCGATTTTTTGTCAGTTTTGCCTAAATTTTGCATGAAATTTAAAACATTTTCCAGAAAAAGGGGATTCCAACCCCTGGAACTCCCCTCTGGATCCGCCGATTGTATCGAAATCTATATCATTGGCTGGATATTACTAGACCTTTTGTTTACGTTCATTTTCAAATGGAGCTGTAAATGGGGGTAAAACAGTATTGTCAGGAGTAGCTATAGCAGAATAAAGTGAAACAATCAAAGTGTGATCCTCATTAACGACATGCGTATCTTGACTCTATAAATATATGTACCATTTTCGAGATGTTCTCGGACAAATACAAACGATTTAATTACATTTACATATGATGCATGACGATTGATACACTTGTGTGTGGCTATAATGCATAACACTACTAGATTTTGACAGGCAATGAAGACACAAACTATGTAAGTACCTTATTGACTGATTTGGTTTTGTACAATGGGCATTGTGGACTTGTATCAGACCAGGGTATCACATAAGATTATCTTTACTAGTTAATTTTTTAATGTGTTCAATTTGGTTACTTAGTAGCTATAATCCTGATGGGTTAACTATAAGGCACGGGCCATTTGATGTTCAGGGGAAAGGGGCTTGGATTTCAGGTCCCGATTTTCGCTAAAATAAATTCTCTGGACAGCACTTGCATGGGTTGAGAAAAAAATAATCTAGCCTTCATTTTGTCCATAAGAAAAAACCTATCTCTACAAATTTTCCTTGCGTGGTCATTTAGAAAAAAAAACTGGCCCGCAGAGCGTACCAAAAGAATTTCCCGACTCGGGTAAATTTCCCATCCCCACCCCCAAAAATATCCAATGGTCCGTGCCTAACTGTTTTATACCATGACCTTATTGTTTTGAGTATTTCAGATGGAGGAAATTTCAGGGATTTGACACTTGATTATAAAAACGTAGAATTAATGCAGTATATAAATACATTTAATTACAACTAGTTATATATTTCAACTACATGAGTAACTTTGTGATGTCAACACCTGATGATAATAAAACAATGGTATCTTATATACACCAGTCATTAGATGACCTTATCGAAATTACATACTTTTCGGGACAATATTCCCCAATATTCATGCAATAACCCTATATTATTATCATCTCTCCTCTGACATATCTGAAACCACTGAAGCAAATTCCACCAAACTTTACATGTTTACAGGAATGATGTATAGAAGGTCCTTTACAAAGATTGCTCATTCAAGTTATTCAAATCCGAAAAAAAGTTTTTTGCAGGTCATATTTGTATCAAAAGGGATTTTGATTTTAGTATATTTAAAAAATTTGTGAAGCATTCTTGGCTTGCTTCTACGTTTGTCTTTCGGGAACTACAGGGTGACCTTATATATGTATGTATTTTGCTGGGCACCATACATTCATATAACCACAAATATCATGACGAGAAACCTCTAATGTATCTTGCTGGGCACCATACATTCATATAGCCACAAATATCATGACGAGAAACCTCTACTCCCCATGCGCGGGGACATGTCCCGTGGTCACCTTGTTAGAAAATTTACGGACAGTTCAACCGGTACTTCAAAACAACCTCTTTTCGACAAATTTTGGTTGATTCTTTATCCTATTCTACTCAAATATTTCAAAGTGAATGTCATTTCTTACAGAACAAAGAATTCATCTACATGTCAAGTCAGTGTACAAGTTGTTAGAACTCAGATTCCTGCTGAGAAATGTTTTCATGATGTTAATTATATTTATTAAGAAATGCATAATTATACCCTTTAGGGTTGAAAGCATATATACATACATATGAAGTACAATATAATATAAAATATGCAAGAATTATATGACTCTATAGGTATGTTAAACATTTTTTATATTGTTGATGGTGAACCATGCAATCATTTGTACAAGTAACTTTTTATAAATTGAGCAACATATTGCAAATGATCCGATGGAGATAGTATTTCAACAATATTAGAAATATGATTGTTATTATAATTGTTTTCAAAGATATTTATATTTTGGATTTTGAATTCTTATCTCATGGTTATATTTTGGAGGACATTCAAAAAAGAAATTAGTTTCGTCTTCTAATTGATTTAAATTAAAGTACTTACAAATTCTATTTTCTCTTTTTCTCTTTTAATTTTTGTTTGTACAAATGTATCTGCCTCTTTCTGTTTCCAAAAAGTGATCACTTATTCTCATTTTGCATGTATTTTTTCTGTTTTCTAAATTAGTATTTAAGATAAAGTCTTCAATTATATATTATTTAGTTTTAATTTTACTGTATGAGAATATTTTTATTGCTTTCATTTGATGATTTCAATAAAGAATGTGTTTACATATTTAGTTTTTAATTGCTTATTATATTATGAAGAGTTTTATGATCTTTAGGTAATTCAGATTTTTTATTTGTTTACATCAGTGCCATTTGATGAACAAACATTATTTACATATGAATACCATGAATATGTTGCATTTGAATTGAGATTATAATGTTACCAGATTTTTAATGTTACCAGATTCCTTTATCCTATTATAGACAGTAAGATATCAAGGTGAACGATAAGGTGGATTAATGTTGTGAATAATTCAGATATAAATTTTCATAATCACACTGACATATTTCAGATTCACCTAAAGACCTAAAGTTCAAAAGAATTTTAGTGTTCAGAAGATGAGAGAAGGTATAGTATTGTTTTACACTTAGATAAAGTCGTAGGTTTAATATTTTCAGACTGTATGGTGTCAGGTTTGGTTTTCTCGCTATTTGTTTTTGTTTGTTTTTTTCTTTTCTTTTTTTAATTTTTAATTTTTATCATTATTTTTTTTATTTTTTGGGNGGGGGGGGGGGGTGGTCAGCGTTGTTTGTTAACGTAATTTTTTTGTGGTACTATCACATTCAAATTGGCATATCAGTGGCTAAGAGGAAGTCATTACTTTTTCCGGTAACACAAAGGACTGGGGGGTTAAACGGAAATAGAATAATCCTTTATGTATGTTAGATTTTGATGCAGTTTTTTTTCCTGTTGGTCTTATGAAGTATTGTAGCGATGTCGTTTATTGGAAAGGGTTCAGAGCTGAAAGTCATTGAAGTGGAATAAAGTTTTGATTCGTCATCAAATTCAACCGGATTCATACCCCTTCTAGAAAGTATGCAAACAATATTTATGTATATCCATACTCCGGTTTAAAAACTATTTTCTCTAATTCTTGTTCAAAATAAATACTTCCCAAATGATGTTAGATGAACTTAATAATCAACTTGTTTAGACATTGATCTCACTTGCTGATTGGTTGTCTCGTGTCAGTTTCAAGAAATAGTGCAACCGGATGTTGATGAAATTAACACCTGCATCATTGTCTAGCGAATTGATTTTTACATTTTATGACTAAGATAACTCAATTTATTGATAATATGACATTTTTTAACAAAAATATTACACCCAACACCCCTTTCAATCAAAGGCGCAATGATACACATAGCAACGATGATAACAACCAAATGGCGGCATACTTGAGACTGGAGACTACGGAGATCGCTTTACGTCAAATAAATTAAGTAGGAATTAGAGAAAAAATCTCTAACATTGTTTTCCGGTTTATTACGATAATTTCTCACATCTCGATAGTTAAATTTTCACATTTTAAAGTTCTCTGATAAACCTCGAACTTTAAAATGTGAAAATTTAACTATCTCGATGTGAGAAATATACGTAATAAACTGGAAACAATGTTAGAGACTATATTTCTCTAATTTCTAGCAAATTTAACCAACGCCTGACCGGTGTGATAAAAATATTTCTCGTCTCTAGTGAGAGAACAACTCGCGTGAGATTTGCCGCCAAATCTATTCGGAACATAAACCTCGGTGTTTTACATTATGGCATTAGAGAAACATTTTCTACAACTTAAACACGTTAATTACGAAATTTCTCACATCTTGTTAAATAAATTTTGAAATGTTTAAAAACTCGGCAAGCCTCGTTTTTAAACATTTTCTTAAGTAGTGGTTATACATATCTTTCTGACGCTGACCGTAGAGATAAAAAAAAAATAGATTACTTATTTGTATTATCTTCACGGGGGTAACTTCCTATAGAAAGGTAGGTACGGATGTGCGGCCCAAAAGGGTATGTTTTTTCAGGTCTGAAATATATGATAAGGTCTAGAAATATCAGAAGAAATATAACAATAGGTCTGAATTTCTACTTCGGACATATCTAAAGGTTGCAAATTGCAACATCCAATATATAACCGCAAAATTAAACTTCAGATAAGCAAAATGATATTATCCATATGATCTTTATACTTTACAAAAATATAAAGGGTCTCCCTTTTCGCCTTGGCAAAATATATGAATAGGGTAGGTTAAAATTTTACTGTCCGCACACCCGTACCAAAATGTACCAAAATATATATTAAGTTACCCCCCCCCCCGTGATTATCTTGTCAAAACTATTGTCCCGGTATGTGCTAAAATGCTGAGTGGAGTGGAGTGGAGTGAAGTGTGGATTGGAGTGGAGTCTTGAATGGAATTGAAAAATACAATTATCTTCAATTTCCCAAAATGATCATTTATAACAGACATGTACGGTGACCCCTAGATGCTACGTTTTGGGTCGTTCTAACCTGGATATTGGATGTTGTCTCCTTGACATTTACCCCATTTCCTTTCTTTTTCATGCTTCGTTAACTGGCGTATGTACTTAAGGAATGTCTTCATATTCATTTATGACCAGTACAAATGTCTTCTAACACTAAATCTGTTATGGTTATAAGATTTTTATTTCAACTTAATTAAACCGTTTTTTAAAATGACCTCAGAAATAAATCCCAATTATTCTCTTAAACTATTTCAAAATAAAAATGAAGAATAATACTTTTCGACAGTTTTTGATAATTATAACAGGAGCAGAAATATGGCTATAAATCTTTCACTGTTTCACCAATTAGCTGTGAAAAGACATTTTTTTTTGCAACAATGGCATGGCTTGTAAAATCGCTGATGTCAAGCTGCATTTTTAAAGATGACCCAATATATTTTTTTTCGTTTCCATTAGATATCGGTTTGTATTAGGTAAACTTGCTACAAGTCTCTCTATCGACGTGAAGTACAATCTGCAAGACCACCACAGAATGCAATAAATTTTAATTTACCATGAAATTGCAGGCAATAAAACTTGACCACCAATGATAATGATTAAAACATGCAAGTCACAGAACATATGAGATTTTCACACTTATTTGTTTACATTATAATTGCTTTCATGAATGAATCAGTTAAAAAGTTAATTAATGGTAGAGTTAAAACTGAATTTTATTTATTAATGGAAATCTGCAAATGCTAAGATATTAATACAGATAAATTGTGTAGAAAACGCTTAAGGAGTGTACTTCTCGTGGATAGTAAATAGGTGTTTGATAGTAAACAAAAGTTTTTAGAATACAGAAAGACGTGTAGCAAGTCTTTATTATACGACCGCAAAAGTTTTTGCGGTCGTATAATGGTATGGTGCTGTCGTCGTCGTCGTCGTTGTCTGTAGACACTTTTATTTTTGGTCAATAACTTTAGTTTCAGTTGACCAATCCTTATGAAATTTTAACACAATGTTTCTTGGCACAAAAGGAAGGCTTGGCTCAGTTTTGGTCATTATGGCCCACCCATTTTTTAAAAAAGGGGTCAAAAAGGATTAAATTTGATGTTTTAACATATTTGACTGTAGAATCTTTATTATCTATCGGATTTTGATG
Source organism: Modiolus philippinarum (assembly GCA_002080025.1). Taxonomy (NCBI): domain Eukaryota; kingdom Metazoa; phylum Mollusca; class Bivalvia; order Mytilida; family Modiolidae; genus Modiolus; species Modiolus philippinarum. The sequence goes on from MJUU01024300.1 coordinate 143,857, forward strand.
GGGTTTCTTTCAGTGTCTTCCTGAGGAAATTTCCAATCAGTAGTATGCCAATGGATTTCATGTGGCATGTACCGTTCACGAGATAAATTGGGCCCAAAAGGGGCCAATTTCAATTTTTTTTTAATCTTTAGTCCGATTTTGATGCAGTTTTTGCAGTGCAAATTTACGTAGAAGTCGAGATCTCGACATGCTAAGCCGTAGTCTTAAACAATGACAATATACTGTCAGCCAAGTTTATGATTCCTAAATAAGAAATAAAGAACTGACAACTACATGTATATAACAACAAAATATAAAGCATAGACTGTAAATCTTTTAAACTATCAGAAGGCTTTTAGCGCGATTTAATAGTTATTGCTTTTTTGTTCATCTAGGCAGAAAACACCCACCTACGCTGAACGGCGACTACCTGTGTAAAATGACTTGAGACTTGTGCACATTCCCAAATAATATAGGCATATATGTAACAGGACTACAAAGGGCGAATTATACTGCAAGGCAAATGGCTTCTCCGAAAAATGTTATGGATCTTCATGGTGATATTCTAGCTCCATTAAAGTTTTTAGTAGCCAAACATAATGAGAGAAATATGCGTATCAGGTTACAAGAATGATTTTCAAATTGGATATTTTACTTAAGACCAGCTCGGAAACAAAAAATGTAGTGTTTTTTATACAACATATAACTATGTAAGAATCTGTTCTGTTCGCTTTCCCCAAAGTCAGTGAGCACTTTGGATTGTATTGAGATGATTTATCTGAAAACAATTTTTTCATAATGATTACCACATTTATTGGAAAATAAACATCTAGTGATGATCTTTCTTTGACACCAGACAGTCCAAGTATTCAAGAATAATACAGCTATTTGAAGAGGAAACGAGTATAATTATAAAGCATTCAGATATGTATAGACCTGTATAAAATGTGAGATTTATTTTGTGTCAGATTTTCATTCATTTATTCTTAGTGTTTACAAAGAGCAATATCTATATAGATATATGCCTCCAAATTTCTTACAGTATATATTCAGTTGCACCGAATCTTATTTTACAGTATAGTTGCACTTTCGAGATGGAAATTTTTGTGAAATTAAAGGCAAAAATGATTGCTTCAGCACCAGTAAGGGGAATGACTGGATTCCTGACCTCTTTAATAGATACTTACCTTTCCCACATGACAACTGTTTTACTTGATAAAACAATTAGCCCGAAGCGTCACAAAAAAGATTAAATATTATTATTATATTTTACTAAGTAAGAGAAGATTTAATTGGATGAAAGCAATCATGCGACTTCAAAATAACTCAGATGTTTCAGCAAACAACCTCGATATGACATCACTGCGGGAACAACCCTGTTGTTTCCCACTGACCAACCCGGAAATGACGTCACAGAGAGAAACAACCCTGTAGATTCTAAAAATCACTATCAGATTATATCAGTCTTCTTTGTGAGATTAAAACCATAATAGGACCTTTTGATTTGGAATTTATGAAACTGTTTAAAATATAATAAAACAATTATGACCCTCTGTTGACGTGAAACATCCAGATTTGTCAACCCTTGGAGGGGTGGTTTCCCTCGGGCAGAGCCCTCGGGAAACAACTTTCTCCTCGGGTTGACACATCTAGATGTTTCCCTTAACAGCGGGCCATAATTGTATATTCACCCTTACCTCATCTTAATTAATTAGTGTCCCCACCAATCGATTGAGTATAATAATTTTTGTGTAAAAAAATATTTTTTTTCTGTGATGAACAATTATGTCGAAAGTCGCTTGTTGGACATGACGTCCACTCTCAATTGATCCTACTCTTTTAATGTAGAGTTTGTACCGGCCATACATTTGTATTATTTGATATCCTTTTTTTTTCCTTCTTCGGGCTTCGATTCTTATCCTTCGTATAGGTAGTCTACATTAGTACATTTGTATATGCTATCATTCAAATTAAAAAAAACTTCATATATGACATAAGAATACAAAAAAGGATAACATGGGAAATTTTAAAAAATGTACATGGGACATATTCAGTTGTGTAGTAATACAAAAAACATGCAGTTTGATTTTCATTCGATTTTATACATGATAATTAGGATTTTAAAAATAGATGTTCTGAGACACACAAAGTTTCAAACAAATGGCTATGATCACTTGAAATAAGCAATACTAGCGAGTCTCTGGGGAGTATTAGCGGAGGCAATGTGGATTTATTTACTGATCAGTAGGCTATCGTTGACTGAAATCTTAACAATAAAATTTATTTTGTGTTGAAAATTTGTAATACAATCATTTTAGATTTGCAAGCAAGTTTGTCATACCGTGCCATATTTATATGCAGATACCTTTAGCAGTATAAAACAGATCTTTATCATGTTTACATGCGCGAATTAAATATTTAGAAAAATCAAAACAATATGTATTGTACAATTCTGACAATGTTTTTGAAAATGTTGTAACTTAATGAAAATAGATAAATTAATACTGAATATTCATAACAAATATAAAACAAATCCAATGTCAAAATTGCGAATTTGAGCTCTGCAAATCTATCACACCAGCTTATGATAAGGCTTACATTTACATAAAATTGACCAGACAGAAGTGATAGTCCACGCCTGGTGTGCACGTGATAAATTAACAAAATACAATAATTAGCTAATCTGAGTTTTCAAGGTGGTAATGAAGCCTTGTTTTCCTACTAGTACATACATAATGTATAACTTGCATCCCCATATTGATCTTCGATTTTTAAGATAAAAATTATACCCCACTCAAAGAGTGGGTGGTATACTGGAGTACCCTTACCCGTCCGTCCGTCCGTCATTCCGTCCGATATTTTCCGTCACAAAATTCTCCACTCTGCTTGAAGGGATTAATTTGAAATTCCTGTTTGACGGGACTTTAATTTTTACTGAAATTGTCATAATAGTGAAATTTTCGTCACAAAATTATCCGGTGCACTTGAAGGGGTTCATTTGATATGCTGCTTTGTTGCACCGAGTTGTGCGTTGTATAAAGCTATTTTTAATGTTCTCTGAATTTTAAATGTTTTTGTTAGAATGGTGAAATTTTCGTCACAAAATTCTTGGCTCTCTTATAGGGAATCCTTTGAAATTTTGTATGCCGCCTTGTTTTAATGAGTTGTGAGTTGTAAACAATTTTTAGTACTCTCTAACATCTACTTCCTGTTAGACGGGACTGTGAATTTTTACAGTATTGATCATAATAGTTAAATTTACTTCTTATTGTCAAAAGCTTTGTATAGTGATTTCAAATTATGGATTTCAGTTTCATTTTTAGACATGCCATGCATGCGTAATGTCTGTTTTGAATTCGCGGAAATGATGTATCTGTATGCGTATACTCCTATGGTCCGACCGTACGCGTATGGTCGGACCATACGCGTACGGTCGGACCGTATGAGTATACGTGTACGGTCTGCTACGAGCTGGACCATACGCGTATATTTAGACCGTATGAGGTGATACATAGACTTCATTTTTACGTTAAGAAGTTTTGTTCGTGGGCAGGGAGTATTCCTTTTTGGAACACTGCATGTATTATTTCCGCTGTAATTTTTATTCAGCTATCCCTTTACGAGATTTTGGGATTTGCACCCTTTTTGGTGTAATTGGGAAAAAAACTGTTGTTCCTTTGAGGTAGTATTCAATGATTTTTTTTCTCAAGATTTTCAGACAAGAACGGACAATACATTTTATTTCAATTAACATTCCATTTATTACTTACGAAACACTAGTTTTTTGTTTATTATTTTATCGAAATAACATTCCATTAATAAGTCAATTTTATAAAGGCAACTCCAAAACATAATTACGGTAAATTCTTATTTTTTTCTTATTTTCTTTGAAATAACGTTTTTGTTTTCAGAAAAAAATAGATGTTTCTAAACATAAGAGCTTAATTAATTTATTATACTGTTTACGATATGTTATTTTATTGTTATATTATCCAAGAATACGCAAGACTTTGAAACAGCCAGATCGTACGCGTACGGTCGGACCATACGCGTACGGTCCGACCGTATGAGTATTTCGAAAAAATACTCGTATGGTCCGGACCGTACGCGTATGGTCCAAACACGCGTATGGTCTGGAACATATATAAGTGGAAAATTTATATTATAAAAATCCCGGAAATGATATATAAATATTCCCGGATATGAAAATTTTTTTTTCCGGAAATGATATGCTATATAATTCCCGGAAATTAGAATTTTAGATCACTTTGTAACAAGCCATTTTCTCTGATGATATTAATTATCTTTTTAGCTGTTTCATTTTACTGTGTTTAGAAAGAACACTTGTGATTGTCGTAACAAAATGAGGTGTACCACAAATTTTATGAAAAATAACATTTTGTATGATGACATTTTATGGCTTTTCCTGCAAGTTTATGTAAAAAATTAAACCATAATATAAGTTATTAAGATTCTGGAGAATTTATTTAACAATATGGATAATTATGATTTATGATATTTGTTTCAAGACACTCTGAACTCAAGGTTCAATTTTCATTTTATCGTGACTTATTGACAATTTAATGATAAAACCAACCCCGTGTCCGCACAACAGATGCGGGCTGTATATGCATCTGTCAATATTTCAACAGTGGTATTAGCACAGCTCTGTAAAGGTTAGATTTTATGGACATTAATGTGTGGGAATTACTTTCGTTATGGCTAACAGAAAAGAAGCTGCCATTTAGTGTTGATTTTCCCACCTGTTGTTTCTGGATTTATTAACTTCTTCGTTCTCACTCATTATGAAATTTCTTCTATTATTCCTCGTGTTTTTTTTTAATTTGAAAAAAAAAAGTTTTTCATTTCGAATCAAATTTCATTTAAAATCATATTATATAATTTTCATGGTTTTAAATTTATGAATCTCTGCACAGATTGTGGTGTTGTATTCATCATTTTGATACTTGTAAGAAGACTAACAACATATTTTAAGATCAATTATATATGGAAAATGGACATCTTTTCATTTATTAGTATAATATTTTCATTTTTTTTAAATTTCTTATGCGCACATTAAGTCAAGAGTTAATTGGTGAACTAGTTAAAAATAAATATTATGATCTTTTAATAAATTCTTCTAGAATAAACCCAAAAATTATGTGCAATCAATCGAATAAATTTTCTTCAAAGTCCGTTAAACGAAACATTTGACTTAAAGGCATATTTCTTTACTTTTCTCATTTTTTCGTCTTAAAATTGTCCATAATATGTGATTTCCTGTAAGTCCATTTTAAACTTGCCTTTGTTTTTGGTTCAGCTGAAACGTTCGGATTGATTAAACAATGGTGTGTAAAAAGGTTATCATTTTCCGATGAGTTTAGCATTTAAAACACAATGATACAACGTTTGGATCATTTGATAAGTTTAAAGTATTTTGTCCTCTCTTTTGTGTGAAGTATTTTGTATTTGTATTTTTTGTTCGTGCTATCAACCTTCCGGGGGCAGAAATGTCCATTTGAGTTTATTCATGATTGAAGATGTATCACATTAGACGAACAGGTTAGTTCATATGAATCCCTGCAGCATATGTTGATTATTCAAATATTCTTCAAAAATTTACATCTGCTTATATCAAGCTATAAGGTTTCTTATTTTCAGAAAGACAAAGCGGAAAACATCCAAACAAACAAACAAACAAACAAACGAAACAACATAAAAACATACACCTCCCCCAAACAAAAACCCAAAAAACAAAAAAAAACAAAAACAAAAAGAAAAAAAAACAAAAACAAAAAAACAAGAAACAAAAAACAAAAACGGTTGGTCGATGGTTCAAAAACAGATCTTTACTGAATAGTTACATATAATGCTGGTGTGATAAGGTATGCTCACCTGCCACGTTTTTTTTTATTATACTGACTTTGAAAATTTTGATGTCAAGACGTGTGACAAGTGTGAAAAGGGATACTTAAGTTTCATATGTCTATGTTAATGGTGTTTGGACTCTTGAGATAAAGAAGTATTGCTAAGTTTGTTCCCATGATTGGCCTTTTACAAATTATGCTCAAATGGTGTCAAAAATCTGGTGCTATATATATGGTCTGTTGTACGTGTACGTCCGAGTCAGGAATAAAATTAAAATATGCAACACTTGTGTGTTTTCTGACATATTAGCTGTAAATAGCCTTTTGCGTTCATTTAAGCCATTTTGCAGTATTTAGGAAGATGGTACTCTTCGAAGGACACCAAGACCCAAAGCAAAATTTTTGTTGCGAGTTTGAACATTTGCCCTTCAATATGGCGTTTAGTTTGATGCTGGAGGTACTTTTAAACGAAATGTAACAAAGACCTAAAGAAATTGTCAAAATCATTGGCAAGGTCAGTGACTGAATCTCTCATCTAAAAGTATGTAAATGCATTTTAGTTGATTTTGTTATGAAAGTATATACATAGCAGATGACCTGGTGAAACAATTTTGGAAAAAGATTTAATGCCTTCACGAAATTGTTATGCTGTAGGAAATACATTTGGGGGAAAGTGGCCACACTTCTTTATCTTTCTAGTTGATTTTTGATTGATAGGCCTGAATTTATCCCATTTTGTATGTCTTGATAATTAGTTACAGTAGCAAGACCTGGTGCAATCACTTTTGACCCAACAAGAGGTATTCACATTTTTATCCCAATGAAATAAAATAAAATAAAACTTATGTCGAAAAAGTGAGACATCCTTGTAATAGTATGTGCCATGATTATGATAATATGTAATTCTAAGAGTTATAAATAAAAGACTCATTGACTTGGTGCTACAAATAGATAATTTTACATTCACGTTGAATAATTGGTAAAAGATGCATTGATTTTTCATCCTGGCCAATTTCCATAATTGTGGGGACGATCTGTCATTAAGTAGTATGACAGAAATTTCTATCTTCAAAGATTCAGTGGAAATTTCTATCATTCAATGGAAATTTCTATCATTCAGTAGAAATTTCTATCATTCAACGGAAATTTCTTTTATTCAGTAGAAATTTCTACTATCAAGATTCAGTAGAAATTTCCATCATCAAACCAAATGTTATCTTCTAGCAATGATGTTCTTAAAACAGAAATTTCCATTATGATTGTTGATAATGGAAATTTCTGTTATAGACCAACACAACAAGAAGTTGATAAAAATTTATAAAAGAAATTTCCATCATCATATAGCTATATGGGAGTATCAGCTATGTTTATGTAGGCATAATCTGTGTCATTTAAAGGGGAATTCTTTATTAAAGCAACTGTTTGGAAGAGTATTTCAAATCTTCCTTGAAAAAAGGACAAATAGATTTTCCTTTTCTATTTTAGAACGCGTTAGGTCATGTAAATCAATTGTTTTTAATAGGACCAATAAATATAGCTTTTTGAGTTTAAAAGGAAAATTTTGTAAATATTGCTTTTAAATAAAAAATAAAAAAAGACAATGCTGGTGAGGAATAAATCTCAGAAATGGCCATACAGCTCAATAAAATTTATTGCAGTTGGAGTTAAATTATCTGTTATGGTCTCAAGTTCATGTACTCCATATCCTTTCATAAAATATAAAAATTTTAAGACACAGTTACAAAAATTATTTGTAATCACAGGTACACTGTTTCAAAAAAAAAACCAAAGCTCCTAAATTTGTAAATTATATTTTTTGAATATTTAAAGAATATTCAATTAGCGTCAAATGCCATTTGAATATAAGTAAAAATGCATCCAGGTCACATATCATATTCCGTTTAACAATGGCAAATCCACAAGTTCGAGCTGATTATATTCAACACCTGTGGAATAACACAGGCTCTGGGCTACAGACTCCGACCTTTTTCAACGTGGGACTTCGGGCTCCAACAAGTTATGGATAAGTTTCCCTGCGTTACAGGTCGTTTACGAGATGTTATGACTGCAGCAAACCAGAGAATTTCTGTCAAAAATCTACAACGTGTGGCAATATTTTTACAAGAATTTTCGAATGTCGGCGCATGTTGGCAAGAACGTTGGAATGTGACAGGGCCTTTAAAATGCTGTATTTTTAATCTTTTTTATTATAATTAACCAGACAATAAGTCAAATGCCTGGTCATTTTATTCAGGCAATATGTTTTATTTCCTAGCCTTTAAGACTAATGCCTGAATCTTTATACTTGATATTTATGTCAATTTTGAAACCAGATATGAAAAAAAATATTTGAAAAAATATCAAACAAATATATGTGTTTGTGTTTTGTAAAAGTTTTGTATAAGATGACAATTACACAATCAATAAGCAAAGCTATTCTAAAAGGAAAAAAAAATCCACAAAAATAAGAATAAAAACAAAATATAAAAAAAAGAAAAAAGAAAGCAAGAACAACAACAAAGTTTAAAAAAGATGATTAATGATAAAAAAATAAATGACTTCAGCAATTTTATAACATACATTACATAAAATGAATATAATATAGTGCATTTTTTTTACAAGGACTTTATTTTCTGGCATATTTTTTGTCCAACACTTGACCCAAGCTCTAATTAGCTCTAATTGGTGTGTGTTGTTTTTGCAAAATTACCTTTTCCCACTTATCCAACTTTCAGTTTTTACCTGTAATGTATATTTTATTAAAAAGTTGGATAAATGGGAATGAACCCGCTAAAAATATCAAAATAAAATTTATCCTATAAATTATGTAAACAGAAATCAAAAACAACAAAATTAGAAAATTAGATAACACCAAATAGCCAATTCAATCACAGATTGATAACCAGAACTGCTTGATTGTATCTAAATGCCGAAACTGAAGTGCGGACCAATTTGTTTTTGAAAAGGCTTAAAGCAACCTTACAACAGCTTCTGTATTAAGTCAATATCTATTTTCTGTTAACTGTTTAAAAAACTGAAGAGTTTATTTCTCGTGCAAAGCTTCTGTCCTTGGCAGATTTTGGCTTCCCACTTAGATCATATTGGTTATTTGTTCTCTATCAGCTTATATATATATATATATATATCTTTCGGTACAATGTCTTCCAAATATTTTAATTTTACCTGCACTGGAGGAAGATAAGTTGTCGAGATTGCCACACGCAGAGACTAAATCGACAGTTACTTCGGTAATAAGTTATTTTCAATCGTTTTCCAACAAAATGATTTTGTATGACTTCATTTTTGATGAGACAAACTATTAGCAACTTTATTTTCATTTTAGATTAGGTATTATCCAAGGTGGATCACACGTATTTATTGCACCAATCGTAGCTATGATGTCCCTTGAAAAGTGGAAATGTCCAAATTCCCTTGAAAGTAAGTGCTTACGATTTATGATCCTTTAGCTGTATATCAATGAGCAAATAAAGTTATATGGAATAAATGTCCACTTTGACATCAAGGGCAACACAAAGAAGAAACCATATATTTTACTAACCAAAAAGGAATCGCCATTTTTCATAAACATTGACGTCATTGTCGATTCTCTTAATTGAATAATGGGTAGATATACATGAGCAAGTAAACAATTATTTTTCCCGCACTTTCGAAGATGTTCGGGGATATTGTTATACCTATACTTTTCTTGTGACTCCTCTACACTTTATGATTTATGAATTTAATTTTGATTAGAATTGTTATATATATTCTGTAAATAAGCAATAAGCTTTCGGATTATTTTTGATATTGGTCTTGGTGCAAACAAGAGGCACCCAGATGTCGATTTTTACACATGTGGCATGTAACGCAAACTCATCCTGCGTTTTTAGATTTAGATTTAATTTCATTGTAGAATTGTTGCATATAGTCTGTAAATCGGAATTTTCACTCCGGTTCCAACTTTGGTGGTAAATGTCCCGAAAATGCCAAAAACTGATATTTTTTTTAAAAATTAACATGCAACATGTATTGTTTCTACAATAAAAATGATTTCTTCTATTGCCATGTTAAAATGTAATCAGAGCACACATGCACAGAAAGTTATTTGACTGTCTTTTTTAGTCGAAGTTCCTGCACAGAATGGCAGTGTTACAAATACCACTATGTTTTTGAACAAAGATGAAATCTGGCAGAGCAGACTTCGAGAGGTATTAAGGCTTATGTTCAAAGAACACAATATTTAAGAAATCTTTGAATGTATAAATTTTCGGTTTTTCCTTGTTGTAGAATCTTGACCTTTTGTCTCTTTAGAAATCTTTTAGAATATATGCTTAATATAATATGTCGATTATGATTTATACATTTATGTCTATGTTATATCTATGTTTGTTTGTTCTCAAAGAAGCATTGATAGAGCTTCCTTGTACTTTAGAACTACTCCATATACATAAAATTAGTAAGGATTTATAACTAGTAAGGGACATATTATACAACAGTACATTTTTGGTTATATTTATTGCTAGTGACAAAAGTCAACAACAGATCTGTTGTGAAATTCAAACAGTTTAATACTACACTTGAGTGATTGAAAAATAAATATTTTAGTATGACTGTTAACCGATATTTCAAAAGAGTATCCGTGGGAGTTAGAATATTACTTTTAAAGGAGTGAATTCTGCTGTAAAGTAATAATACATGGTCGATTCAGTACTAATCATATCGGAAGTCTCGCTCAAACAGCCGTGTTTGATATGGAGAACTTTACAATTGTCAGCTCGTCAATTTTCAAATCAATTATTTACCTCTTTTGTTTTTAGCTCACCTAACCCAAAGGGTCAGTGTGAGCCATTGCCATTACTTAGTGTCCGTCGTCCATCGTCTGTCTATCGTCCGTCGATCGACCGTCGTCCGTCGATAGTCTCCTCTGAAACTATTATAATATGTCGATTATGATTTATACATTTATGTCTATGTTATATCTTTGTTTGTTTGTTCTCCAAGAAGCATTGATAGAGCTTCCTTGTACTTTAGAACTACTCCATATACAAAAAATTAGTAAAGATTTATAACTAGTAAGGGACATATTACACAACAGTACATTTTTGGTTATATTTATTGCCGGTGACAAAAGTCAACAACAGATCTGTTGTGAAATTCAAACAGTTTAATACTACACTTGAGTGATTGAAAAATAAATATTTTAGTATGACTGTTAACCGATATTTCAAAAGAGTATCCGTGGGAGTTAGAATATTACTTTTAAAAGAGTGAATTCTGCTGTAAAGTAATAATACATGGTCGATTTCAGTACTAATCATATCGGAAGTCTCGCTCAAACAGCCGTGTTTGATATGGAGAACTTTACAATTGTCAGCTCGTCAATTTTCGAAACAATTATGTTGTTTTCGTTATTTACCTCTCTTGTTTTTAGCTCACAGGGTCAGTGTGAGCCATTGTCAATACTTAGTGTCCGTTGTCTGTCTATCGTCCGTCGTCCGTCAATTGTCCGCCGATCGTCCGTCTTCTGTCCGTCGTCCATTCACTTTTCACATTTTCATTATCTCCTCTGAAACTATTTAAGCAAATTCAACCAAACTTTACAGGAATAATGTATTGAAATTCCTTTACAAAAACGGCTCAACTCGTTCCGATCCAATAAAAGCATAGCCGCCATTTCGGAACATAGGTGTGGAAAAATATAATGTTTTGACAATATTATGACTTTGACATTTAACATAATCTGGCCACACAGAAGCTATAGTTAGTCGTCATGTAAACGGGATGTTGATGCATCATTAAACCTGGTTTAACCCACCATTGTATTTATGAAATGCCCGTTCCAAGTCGGGAATATGACTGCTTGCCAAAAATGTTCTGTGTTGGGTTGTGTTCCCTTGATTCTGTCATATGTTATATGGATTTTCCTTACTGGTCTCTCCCTATGTTTTGTTGTCACTTTTTTTTTATTGGACCGTATGGGAAAAGTCTATCAACTCGATGAGTGCCCTGTAATCCATTTATATGTTGTATTGTCTGTTGGTCCCTTTGTCGGGCAACGGATGACAGTGTTTGTAAGAATACTTTGCCAGATATGTCATGCTTGTTGACGATCTCTTATCCATGACAAAAGAGTATAAATCAGGGGATATATGGATGTAGCGTTGTGCAGCAAGTGAATTCCACTCAACCAGGCCGTCTTGAACTTACTATGAGGTAAGGGTGTTTGCTTTTCGTTGAAGGCCTCGTGGTGATTTCAAGAACAGCAATAAAAGCGTTGTTCCGTTTGCTTAATATTGCCGTGTATTATATAATTTGTTATTATGTTCAAACTTCCCTTATTATTAGCTTCAGTGGATAAGTATTATTTTATTGAACCCCAATGCTCTATCGATAACAATCTAAAATATAAACCCATGTTGTTTTTTTTTAATATTTTACGAAAGGATATGCTTTTTGTTGAAGGTCTCGTGGTGACTTTAAGAACGGCAATCAAAGCGTTGTTCCATTCAGCGGGAAATCTAGTGGTATAAAATTATCTCCCTTCGAGAAAAAATCTTTTGTGTTCATATAGTTTTCGGAACAAATTTAAGAGCATGGCGACGAAAATAAACAATCGACAAAATGTCAAGATTTCAAAAGAAATAAACAAATACAATGTTTAGTGAAAACGTCATTCAATTCCCACATCTTTCCTTTGTAGTTAAAAAGTGATTAAACTTGCCTCCAAGAAGAGGTTATATTCGAATTCTTTTCATAATTCACTGTCGTGATGAAAATATTCAATGGACAGACTGGTCAAAATCAATTGCTATCGGGCGTTAAAATGCATGTACCCAGACAAGATTATATGTACAGATAGATTTTTTAACGTACTGTATTTATAGGTCAATTTAGTGACTATTCTTGCATAAGCAACGACGAGATCCAAAACACATTCTATGTTGCTAGGTAAAATTATATCGTCTCGAAACAGCGCGCCATGTTCCTTTTATACCCAAAATATCAAAGAGTAATCATCAACACAAGATTTCATTGGTTCAATCAAAGAAAAAGGCGTGAATTCAGTTGAAGTCCATTCAAAGACCCCACGTGTTTAGTGAGTAATAATCGATTTTGTTTATTTAAACTGGACAGTTGGGAGGAAGAAATGGTTGTTTTATTTACTTTATTTCGTCGAAACCACTGCGTGTACCCAGTGAAATGAAACGATAAATATTGATTGCCAATGTATATTTTTTTCTGAAAATTTTTGTTATAAAGAAACTCCTAGGTCCAAATCTCTTTGGAACCCCATATATTACCGCAAAACTCATTTTTCCTAAAAAATCGTGCATAAAAATATATACTTTTTAAATTGTCATTTGTCAATTTTAAGATACGTCACATTCACATAACAGAATATAAATTTTCATGTTATAAGTAACTTTTATCGGGTCGTAGTAACGAGTTAAACATTGCAATCAACATTTTTATCTTTTCTAAACGAGAGTTCATTTTCTATTGTTTAAATACCACCGGATTTCAAACCGCATTTGCTTAATATTACCATGTATTTATGAGATTTTGTCCCATGTACATTTACTCAACATCCCTTCATTTGAACATTTTCATCTTCTCCTCTGAAACAGTTGAAGCAAATTCAACCAAACTTACAGGAATGATGTACAGAAAGTTCTTAACAATGATTGCTCATTTTGCTTGGATCAAATAAAAAAAAAACATGACCGCCAACACGGATCATGGTCTAACATTGGACCCTATGGGAAGATCACATTTGCATCTTCTCTGAAACCACTGAAGCAAATTCAACCAAACTTTACAGGAATGATGTATTATAGGTCTTTTACAAAGATTGCTCATTTTGTTCCGATCCGATAAAAAACATGACCGATATTGCAGAACATAGGTTTAACATTGGACCCTATATGAAACATCGCATTTTCATCTTTTCCAGCAAATTCAAGCAAACTTTACAGGAATGATGTACGGAAGGTACTTTACAAAATTGCTCATTTCATTGGCTGAGATTGGATGAGACTTTGGTTGTCGAAATGCGCATATGCAGAAAATAAAGTTACAGTAACTTCGCTATTTTGTTATTTATTACCACGGGGCCGATGCCCCTGCTGGTGGACTATTAGTCCCCGAGGGTATTCACCAACCCAGTAGTCAGTACTTTGGTGCTGACCCGAAACCGATTTTATTGAAACTTGTAATATCTAAATTTTACAAAATTTTGTTTAAAACTAAGGAGTATCTCCCTCATGTATAGCTCTGTCCTTAGCTGAATTTTGGCTTTTCTATTGAGATCCTTTTGGTTATTTGTTCTCAGTCAGCTTTTACACGTTTTTCGGTTAATGGACTTCCAAGTGTTTTGGTTTGATCTGCACTGATAAAATATTGGTTGTCGAAATGCGCATATGCAGAAAATAAATTTACAGTAACTTCGGTATTTTGTTATTCATTTCGATCCGACAAAAACATGGCTTCTAGTGCAGAACATGGGATAACATTTGAGCCCGGATCAGAAAACCATCCTTTTCATAATCTTCTCTGAAACTATTCAAGCAAACTTAACTAATGTATAGAAGCCCCTTTGCAAAAATTACTCATTTTAATAGGATCAGACAAAGAACATGGATGCAGTTGGATAACATAGGTAAACATTAGACCCCATCCGTAAAAAAAAACATCATTTTTGGTCATGCATGGCATAGAAGCACTTTGTCAAGTGACCCGATACAGGCTCAGATTCTGAGCCTCTAGTCTTTATTTACCTCTCAGATCCAGATGTGTTCAGGTCAGCTAAAGCGTCGCTTAATATAGAAACAAAAAGAAAGAGAATTGGTTAATTAAAAGAATGCTAAACACTGCCTACAATATGATACATAACGATTCTTGAAACTTGTTTTTCTAAGATTGACAAATTCATTAATAGATCGTTTCGAGTAAAATAAATACTCATGTTGATATGAGTATTTCAGATGCCAGAATACGTCATATGGTTTAGAAGGCATAACAAACTCGGGAATATATCCAAATTTCTTACCTCGGGAATCACATGAAAAAGATTATTGTGTTGTACTATTATGAAGTATTAGTATTATAAAACTATAATATTCATTATATGACATTATGTTCTGCTTTACCCTTAACTATTCCTGTTGGCCCAACATTATAATACCCTTGCAATAGCTCACGTTCAAAATCTCTGCAACAGTTTGTATTAATTCACATTAATGGACGTTATATAATAAAACAGTTACAAAGATTCAGTAATATTCAATAATATTTTAGTCGATCCTCCGGGCCTCGGCACATAGTTCAATGTGCATGTATCAATAATTGTGGAATATTGTTTTATTCATTATCTCTATATATACTAGTATTCTGTATTAAATAAGCGTAATTCTGTTCGCAGATTCAAGGAAATCTGATGCTGGCGTCTCTGATCCAAGTTATTTTAGGGTGTTCTGGTCTAATGGGCCTTTTACTGAAGTATATTGGTCCTCTAACTATAGCACCTACTATATCACTGATTGGACTGTCACTGACAGGTGTAGCTGCAGACTTTAACAAAATCCACTGGGGTATTGCAATTTTGTAAGTATCATCTGGAGTTTTGCTATAACCTAAGTAACAAGGTCCACCATTCTGTGAGTAAAAATAGTCGTATAGCTAATTTGTCATGCTATATTGTAATTAGGTATTGGGTTATCGCTATATTACAAGTAGTAACTGCTTTACAGCTACTTTGTTAGTGACAAGATGCACTTGGATGTAGTTACAAGCAGTCAACTGATTCCACTATAGTACTAGTATCTCTTTAATAGTTACAAGATCTAAGGTGTCGCTATATTGTGTTTCATAAGATTGAAATATTGAACAAATATATTATGGTAAGGAGGGGTATTTTCCAAAAATACAAGTCATAGGGCGGTTACATTTCCCGAGCCTCAAACGCTTTCATGATATGTTTGATTAATGTATTGCACCGAATGTCTCTATCTTCAAAACACACAGATGACTTCGGGAGAAGCGCCTCAGTGAAGGGTATTTTCCAAAACATACCACGGCTGTTAACCAATCAGAATGCATCTCTCTTACATATGGTGTTATTATGTAGTTAACAAAATACTCTAGAGTGTTGCTATCTTGCAAGTAACAATATCCAATGCGGCATTATTGTGATTGAAAACTGCGTCCCAGTCATATTGTAAATATACATTGTGGTATTGTGATATTGTATCGTTACATTTGCAAAATAGTCAGTAACAATATCCACTGGGAAATCGCTATATTGAAATTCACAAAATCTGCTAAGGTATCGCCATATTGTAAAGTAAGTGAGAACCGAACCGTCAATCAAAAGAACGAACACTCCACGGACAATGGCAAAAATCAGACACACTAAGAAACAAGGGCACCACTTGAGTACGGGACAAAAAAGAAAAATGAAGACACACATACTACAGATGAACAACACGGACCAAATAAAAAACCATGGGTGAGATCAGGTGTACCGGTAGTTAGAAAATCCACTGAGTAATACAGTTTTGTAATAACACTATCTACTGACTACTGCTATGATGAAAATAGCATGAATCACTGTAGGAAATATAATTTTAGCAACAATGCCATATTGCTAGTAACAAGAACCACTGGATTTTGGTGTAAAAAGACACAGTGGATATTGCTTTAGTAGTAATATCCAGTAGATCTTATTAACAATGCACTGTGGATTTTTAAGCAGGTAGAAGTAGTTGTAAAATCTCACCAAACAGCTATCGTATCGCTCAGACATGTACATTAAAACAAGAAAGATCCTGACTTTAAGAACGTTTTAAAGACAAATCACACTAACTAAATCTGACCCAGGGATTTTTGTCAAACTGCAGAAATGTTCCCCTGTATGAAGGCTTGAATATAAGCTAAAATATATACATGTCACCGAGCTCATAGTCGAGATATAACAGTCACAAAATAGGTCAATTTGAGATTTTTTAAAAGAATTTCGTAGTTTCTTTGGACAGCTGCTGTTTCAGTATTATTTTCACGAATTCAATAAATTGTATACTGTTAGATTCGGCATTCCTTCTTATTTAAAATCGGAGTATTTCTATACGATATACATATCACTGTTTAACTGAATTAAATGCCTTTCCGCCAAAATAAAAACAGACTTTGTAGTTATAAAACCGGATATTTAAATACTTCTAACCCAGGGATTTTCTTCTAAAATTGTGTATTCAAAGATTTGTATTTATCTTCAATTTTGACATTTCAAAAGGTTGGGGTCACCGAATGAATAAGGAAGATAATCTTAGTTTTGTACCTTCCGTAGACGTTGTTTTTCGATAGTTGGAGGTATCTTTTTTCTTTTGCAAAGTAAATGACGTTTACATTTACAAAATAATGAAATGTCTCTGGCTATCATTTCATGCCGTGCTTTTCTAGCCTCGACGAGGAACTGTCAAATCTTTTACTATTTTGCTTGGAGAAGTTTGTAGTATTTTTTTACTTATATATATTTTTTTCAACTCTATACTCAAATCAAACTTCGAATTATTCAATTATTAACACAATATACAAATACAACTCGGCAAATGCCATATGTTTTGCGAAATGGAAAATCACCTGTGCCGTGTCAATGACCCACCCACCATCCATCTTTCAAAGATGATAATGTACATTATGATAGTTTGACAAAATTGCAAAATGAGAAAAAAATGTCTTCAAAAATTGACTCTGACACCATCATATCCAATAACCTGGCCAAATTTTGAGTGATTAGGGTAAGCGTCCTCAAGTTGGAGCTAGAATGGCATGAAAAGCCAAAATTCACATAAAAGGATCGTAAGACCATCATACCTATTCTGCAGTGCTTTCAAAAGGAGTCCTTGTTCCAAATAAGAGTGTAATATGCGAAAACGGCCATAACTGGTGATAACATCATACCTGAAAGCTCTAACACAGTTTGAAGTAAACTGACCATAAGGTTGACAGGAAAGGCATACGATAACTACAGATTTCAGTATACATGTACTATAATGATAATATGCCTGTCGTTAGACAGGCGTGTGAAATTATTGAATTGAAACAAAAACGAAAAATATAGGCAGTCTACAAGACATACATCAATGCATGAAGAGATGTTTTGTTACAATGACGAATGTTTCAATTTATTAAAAAGGTAAAATACACAGTGAAATATGTTATATGATCCACAATATTTTGTCATTAAGTCACAAAGATAATTTATCGATAATGCTGCGGGAGGTAGGACATTTTTCAGAACTTCGGAATTAGCATTGTATGTAGCGGGAATTCCAGTATACACTTATCAGTGTACGGAATGTCTAATTTTGACAGTCCGGGAAAATGATTCAGAATTTAGTTTCAATTTCAAGTTATCTCCTGTTTTATCAAATTTACTGTTAATGCCATTATTTACTTAAATTCTGTCTTGTGATTTTTTGTTTTAGTTATCGTTGATTTCGCCCTAAAGCGGCCTTTCAACCGAGACGCCGTATTCCAAAACGGTCAATGTGAAGTAAATCTTGAACTTACCGCAAAAACGACGTCACAAACCGACGACGACATAGATGGTTGCGGATGTAGTATGCGCATGTAACAGTAGTGTGATTTGTCTTTAAAATGCCTGTATTAAATGTGAACTTTTTCCAATAGGAAATAATCGGAAAGATTTTTTTTATATGAACAGTATTTATCCGAACTGTTTGTTTGAAATAAGCAACTTGGTTTTCATGCTTCAAAACAGTGATGAAATCCTCATTATATTTTATATACAATGTAAATATACAGGTATGATAATTTAGAGGAATAAATGCAAAGTTAAAAAAAGTGTAAAGTGAAATTAAAAAAGTAAAATTTCATGTATTTTTACAACGTTCTTTCAAAATGCTATGTTTCAGAACAATAGTACTTATTGGGATATTCACATTATTCCTCGGACGAATCAAAGTTCCATGTGCAGGGTTTTCACTGAAAAAGAAGTGTTATGTATTCAGGTATCCAGTATTTCAATTAATGCCGGTAAGTTTTTAATGAATAAACTGGTGAATTACAACAAAATTTAAAAAAAAAAAGCATCCACAGGAAAAAGATAATTTTATCAAGACAGAAAACTTGGTTAAAGTGATAATTTTTTGGAATAAGCATTGAACACATAGTGTGATGAATTGACACTGTTCCTTTATTTTTCGAATTGCAATTAAAAGCAGCCAGATTTGTCATGAATTTAATAGTGTTATTCTACTGGAGAAATTGATATTATCAAACAAATTCATTCCACGTGACCATAGAACAGATAAGCAGAAAGTAGTAAAGTTTGGAAATGAACAATGCCTAGACATTTCACAACGATTGTACATATAAACCGTTTCTTCATTAACAAACTCAGCATTCGCTGTGGTGTAGTTATGTTTGTTTTTTCGTGTTTACCCTTCAGTTGAAGAAAAAACATGTGTTCAAAGCAAAAGATATTACTTAATAGATAAATATATTGTCTTTTTCATACTAGGTGATTTTAAGTGTAGCTATATGTTGGTTACTCTCCTACATATTGACAGTTACAGACACCATACCAAACAATTCAACATTACCAAGTTACAAAGCCAGAACAGATTCACGTCTAGATGTTGTACATGACATTGGCTGGTTCTATTTTCCTTATCCTTGTAAGTAATACAGATTCACGTCTAGATGTTGTACATGACATTGGCTGGTTCTATTTTCCCTATCCTTGTAAGTAATACAGATTCACGTCTAGATGTTGTACATGGCATTGGCTGGTTCTATTTTCCCTATCCTTGTAAGAAATACTGAACTGAACTGAATCCTCTGTTACTGTAGTACCTTTTATGTCATCTTGTGCAACAAACATTGGTGTGTAGAATAAGCAGTGGATATGTACTTTAATGATATGAGCCGTCTACAGTGCTTATTGTTCAAGAGTACCTTGTGACGGAAATTCCCCACTTGCCCAACTAACAGACCTTCGTTAAATTATGATATATCCTAACGTTCAAAGTTGCTGTCATTATTAGCAATAAGTGAGTATTCGATATTGATATATAAAAGTTTCTCATTGTGTATTTTCCATTTATTCAAATTTCCCCTTCCTGATTTTACAATATACAGTTTTAATTGTTTTAGTCAGGTTCGGAATTCCAACAGTGTCTGCAGCAGGATTTGTTGGAATGTTAGGTGCTACATTATCATCAGTGATAGAATCCATCGGGGACTACTTTGCATGTGCACGGATCTCCAATGGTAATCCACCTCCAGCTCATGCTATCAATCGTGGTATAGCGGCAGAGGGATTCTCCAGTGTAATATCTGGTTTGGTTGGAGCTGGTCATGCCACAACATCATACAGTGGAAATATCGGTGCTATTGGTATAACAAAGGTAAATCCTAAACCGTCCCCTTTAAATTGTGTTTTATTTAATGTTGTCTCAAAAAATTTTTACGGTCATTGAGTAACTTAATATTCGAATTCATACTGTTTAATGCGTTTACTCCCTAAACTTGAATTGTAAATGAAAGTAAGCAACTGCTATTTCAGTAATTCGCTGTCATTCTAAATATTAAATTTTTGCTATTGCTGCTGTGATATGTAGAAGGGAGACAATTATATTTTATGAAGCTTATATACCGAGTTATGAACACTTGAAGAAGTTTCTGCGAACCGACTATATACGCTTAATAATAATTTTGTGCAGTGAAAGAATAAAGAGTAATTGCACACGAGACACAGTTTCTACAAACACATGGTAGAAACAAGCAATGGAACAACGCTTTTATTGTTGTTCGTTATCTTGAAGTCCCCATGAGACCTTCAACAATCAGCTTTGCTCATACCCCAGAGTCCCCTAGCCCCAGTTTGAGCGGAATTCCTTGGTAATTCCCATTTGCTAATGTTCTAACAACGCCACATCCATGTTTTATTAACCCATGGATGATGGATCGCAAACAAACATAAAATTTATAGGCAAAGTGTTCTTGCAATCACTGTCAATCGTTGCCCGAAAAACCTGCTGACCACAAAATACTGAACATTGTGTTTTCAACCATCTGAAATGAGGTGTTGGCCTAAGGAGTTATTGATTTTGAGTGCATGAAAGTCAGACTAGGAGTGTGGCTTCAATCGTTTTTACCATTGCAATATTAGAATTGATTCATTATTGTGTTGGATAATCTCCTTAACGTTGAAAATAATTGATGAAAAAATAAAATAAATGCATTCAATTTACAATTAATACCTAAACTCCAAAAATGTAATTACAAGCCGGAAGGGTATCGTGCGGAGTCTTTCAAATGCACTACAAATCCCTTTCAGCCTCACAGAAAACTATGAAAAAAACATACTCAACAATTGGAATATTCAAAAGTGGATTCTAAAAAAATCAAAGGATTATCACAATATCTATCTTCAGATGAACTTCATTTCGGGAATAGTCAACAGTTTTAAAACCTTCGAATCTTCAACATTTTTCAACACGAAATCAGTACGCCTTGATCTGAATCATTAGAGTTTCTTCAACAAGGAGGAGAAAAAAGATACTCGTATTTAGTTTTTGAGAAAGAGGAGAATGTGAATGTGATGCTGGAATATTTTATTGATATTTTGTTGACTTGGAGGACAAGTTTTAAATCAGACAATTGTATACCAATCGGTACTAATTATGAGCCATTTTTTGCAGATTTCTTATTATATTCGCATGAAGCCGGTTACTAGAACTAATCCAGGAAAAGGCCAACATCTAACCAGATCTTTAATTTCTGTTTCTGTTACTTAGATGATGCCCTGTCTTTAAATAATCTTCGACTGGTACACCAAAATCAGCGTCTTGCCAGTGACTATCTCAAAAGCTACCAGCATGGATTGTGCCCATCAACTCTTACTATTTCCACGGAAAAACTTTACGATCGTCATACGTTATGTTGGATCGTTACGATGTGATGTGTCTATCTCACAAATGATGTGACTATATCACATAAAGATCGCAAGCTATAACTGGATTGACACATACACATTTACGTCACAGAGGGAATTTTCACTTAGAGTGTAACAGATGCACTATGGAGCAGATCATGCCTCCCCTTCGTGAGCACTTGATGATAGTTCTGTTTATTTGGGGTTCACACTGTCAGTAATGAATTTTTGTAGCGTTTGTATTATGTTGGATTTGTTTCGTAGCCATCGTTTATGTTTTTTCTATGTTTTTGATTTTTCATTCCCATGTTCTTAATTGTTACTGTTGTATTCGTTTTGAAATTTATTTATTATAATACAAGGAGATCTCTGTCAGATATTGAACAATTAATTCATTCCTATCAAATTATTGAAGAATATAAAGCTAATAAAATAATGACAAAATTACAGGTGGCAAGCAGGCGAGTATTCCAGGTAGCAGGAGTGATACTTTTACTTGGAGGAATCATAGGAAAATTTGGTGCGGTATTAACATTAATACCAGATCCGATTATTGGAGGAACACTTACAGTCGTGTTTGGTATGGTGGCAGCAGTGGGT
>MJUU01024301.1:7179-23725 GCA_002080025.1 Modiolus philippinarum
CTTGGAACAGAAAAAGCATAAGACAAAACGTAATTTTGAAAGAAGGGTCAAAGAGTGCTCGCCGCTAAACTGCCGGCTAGCTCAAGGAATCTAGTCTGCTGGTAAAGCTTTAATGGTGAAATACATCAGCAGGTTTGCGCCTGTCCTAAGTCAGGAAATTTATTAAGCCTTTGTGTGTCTTGTCTGTTTTCTAGTTAGTTCACTTTATGTCTATGAGAGTCTAGGATGATGTTTATTTCGCTGAACTTGATTACTCTTCATTCAGGGGCCGACTCCGACCTGCCTTTGGGTGTGGGGTTTTCTCATCGTTCATTGAAGATCTTATGGTAACTTTGAGTTGTTATTACTCCCCTTTGGGTCGTTGTCTCTTTGACACATTCCCCGTTTCCCTTCTTTTTTCTATAAGTGTTTTGTACTCATGTTTTTCTTTTTTCTGCGTTCTTGTCGAGCATACGTACTATACGCTGCACCGGTTCAACTCAATAGCTGTACCAAGTCAGGACCATTGCGATCTTCAATTTTCGTTTGGTTTTGCTCCTACTTTGGATATTGGCTATGAAAATTGTGTTCGGTAATCTGATATTACATGTATTTCCATATACAAATATACAATTATTTTTAATCTGAAGAAATGGACGAGTCACATGCAGCATGTGCGGAGAGACCACTTATGATTTTGCAAGTAGGTTTGTTCATAAAGGAAAGATGAGCGCCATATTAGAATAATGGTTTAATTTGGCGGGTACACAATCTTATGCTCTAAATCCAATAGAGCATACCCGTAATTTACAACATCAAATAAACAATAATGTACATATTCACTAATATTTTGTTTGAAAATAAACTTTTTAAATAAATAAATTGCCATAGTTGTCACACCAAATAATTACAATAATAATTTATAGATGACTTGAAGACACGGAACTGAAATCATCAGTTAAAATCGACCGCACCGTTCCCTAGCAACGAGTGTTCTATGAGTACATCTATCTATATAACACGTAATATACAGTTTAATAATAAAATTTTCAATTGTTGGCGTTATTAAATTTATACTTTTTCTATGTGTTTCATATATAATTTTATGAAACAGTCATAAAATATTTCAAAATCAATAAGATCACACCGAATTAAATTTTCAAATGGCCGTAGGCCTATTTGATATTTTCATAAAAGATAATTTTATTTCATTGGCTTATTAATATTCCGTCTGGAGATTATTTCACCAGGTGAGCAGTAAAATAATACTTTCCAACTGGAGATTGAGATTATTTCAGCAGATGAGATATGAAATATGTTCCTTTGGAACTTATTTCATGGTGGAGACTATAAACCGTAACACATTAACCTCCAGAAAGGTATTACCAGTTAGGCTAATTGACTATTGATCACTTTTGTCTCTGATTTCAACTGATTCAATTTATACATGTAAATGAATAATTACATTTCATGCATATTCAGTTAAATCCCGTCAATTTGATATATAGGTGAATATCGCTCACGTGGTATATCAATGTGAAGTTGAATTCTCATTAAACACATTTAATCATATGACCACGTGCGGATAAATTTGTAAAAATAAAATCCCCATGTACATGATGAAATTAATATAACTTGGTTTTAAATATAGAGGATTTGAATGCATTATTTTGAAGTTTCATAGGGATTATGAAAGTGTTGACCGGGATCACATTTTCAACATGAAGCGCGGTATGCACTTAACACTTTCATACCCCGATGAAACTTCAAAATAATGCATTCAATTCTTAATTGAATTGACAACTTTGAGACGGTCCCTATGTAAACACAGACCATAAACTTCGAGGTATTCAAATCCGATGCAAGCCGAATGGTCCAATTGACGTGAAACGCTAAGGCAGTTCACAAAAAAAATCCTGAACCCCCTTTTAAACTTAATTATATCCCCTTTTTATTGACGACTGGGTCCATCCATTTTAGGTAATTGTGGTTTATATAGGTGCTATACAACAAAATTTAACAAAAACCTACAAATATTGTCAAAATTTAAGATGTTTAATTGCATTTAAGTGGCAAGTTCAGTGGCTGAATCTTTTATCTGAACTTATGAAATTTCATTTTAATTGACTTTGAGTTGTTATTGCTCCCCTTAGGGTCGTTGTCTCTTTGACACATTCCCCGTTTCCCTTCTTTTTCTTATTATTTGTCATGATACTGCATATAACAGACAACATGCTAGGCCAGTTTTAGAGAAGATTTGATGCATCTTCAATATTGGTATGCCGAATGAAATGCATTCACGGCAAAGTGGCCATACCACGTGGATCAGGCTTGGGAAAACGGAAACCGAAGGGTTTTCAGGAAAATAGGTTCAAGTCAATTTAGTTTCAAATCTTTCCTAATTTCATGATTTTTTTTTTCAAAAATCCGGACCCGCTGGATTTGGCAATGACCCTTAATGAGCACTAATTTATCACTATTGGCCAAGTGCGAATCGATGAGATCATTATTATAGTCTAAACAATAGATGCGATCCCGATAAAGAAATTATTACTTTAATAAAATCAATAATGTTAATTAAAGTAATAATGATTTTTTTCAACAATCGCATAGATTGCTTGACTATAATAATGATCTCGTCGATTCGCACTTTGCCGACAGCGATTATATTACTTTATTGAACTGTTGAAGTTAAAACATAATCAAATGAGCACATTTAAAACAAAATTAGTGTATTGTTACAACTAGATTTATCGTTATGTTTTAACGTAGAAATAATTCCGATTGCCCCGAATGAAACATTTAGTAGTTCGTTTCCCGACACTCAATATTTCTCTAGAGTCACTGACACGCCAATGTTGACGTCCAAATAATATTGGAATTTTAGACTAGTTCAATAACAGTGTTTTTACCATCATTGTTCACCGGCTAATTATAATATTAGAGCCACACTGGGTTTTTACTTTGAATTGGACCACGAACTAGGTTATGCTCGCTGAGTCCGGCTCAGTACAGTAAAAACACTAGAACCAGCCTGAGTTCCAGACCTTTTGGACTACTGGTAGCACCGTTCCTGCTTCAGGCAACACAGTAACAGGACAACGTTTATATTCCTGTTCCCGAACAGAAGACAACACAGTCACTGCAACAGGATTAAACGACGTTTCATCATCATGAGTGTAAATCCAACAGATATGCCCGAGAACGCCATTTCAACAGTTCCAGGCACAAGGGTCCGGACACTTACAGAGAAAGGACAAGAACAATATTCATAGACATGTGACAAAATATTGTCAAGACATAGAGTATTTATGGACCATGCTTGACGCCCTGCTCCAAGAAGCAGACGATCCTCCCGCTAACTTAGGGGGCCAGTTAAGCCTGGGTCAAAAAATTGCACAGGCAAACGCCTGGTACTAGAAACAACCAAGGGCCTATAAGGACCGAAGACAGCAAACATGAATTGGAAGCATGTGCAACATTGTCAGGCTTCCGGCAACAAAAGATGGATGCCACCCTGTGTAATCTACAGGAAACAAGCCAAATAAAACATAAAAGGCACCTAGTAGCAGCGCATCGTCCCACAACAGTAAATACCATTCAAAAAAAGTTGGACATCAAGGCGTACAGACGCTTGCAGTCTGTTGAAACGAAAGAAAGCAAAGGCGGAGGCTTTGAAAGCAAGTCTAGCCTATGCAGAGAAACAGGCCACTTTTTCAAAACAGCTCGTCAAAAGGCTGAAATGGAGGCAACTACAGCTCGCCAAAAGGCTGAAATGGAAGCAGCAACAGCTCTACAAATTTCAGAGATTGAAGCAGTAACAGCTCTACAAAAATCAGAGATTGAAGCAACAGCAGCTCGGAAGAGAGCCGAGTTAAAGGCCGACCAAACATTGCTTGAGGCAAGAAAAGAAGCTGTCATGGCAGAAACTGAAGCTAAGATCCTTGAGGACGATAGAAGTCAAACAGGAGTTGATAGTGAAGACCATCGAAGTCAGTTGCCTATAGATAAAGCAGACCCGCTTCAACGGGTTCAACGGTATGTTGAAGAACACTACTTCAATGTTACTAACATGGAGGTACAAATTATCCCGTGAGTAGTATATGAGTCCTCCAGAGCACCGGAAGTTACGTCAACTCCAACAGTAGTATATGGGTCCTCCAGACAACAGAAAGTTACGTCAACTCCAACAGTATATGGAGCACCGGAAGTAACATCTACTCTAGCTTATGCTGGACCACCTTGTAAATCTCATTCTGTTACATTCCAGCTAAACAGAGATGCACCAGCATTTGAACCATCAAGTCAACACTTATCTTGTGACACACCAGTACCAAGTTTAGTAAATTTGAAGGATGACACGACTGTGAACCAGACTTCAGGTGTAACTAGATTCCTTGTCCATAAGGAAATACTTTTATCTGGTCTTACTAATTTCAACGACCGTACTGAATCCTACTTTGTGTGGAAAAATTGCTTCAAGTCAGTTTTTGATGAAGCCAAAGTGTGTGACTCACAACAGTTAAACCTAGTTTGGCAGGAATCTTCAGTTGGCCCCGTACAACATCACGGCGGGGAGACAGAACAACAGAATGGCGGGGAGGCAAAAGATGTCAGCAGTACTGACAGAACAGTAAACTCGTCTTGCACAGAAATCTGTTGAAGCAACACATGCAAATCATGTGTCAAGATCATCCCTGTCAGAGTACATCACCCACCAAACACGAAACATTTTTAAAACGTTTTTTAAAGGTTTTTAAAAGGTTAGTTGGTAAAAAAAAGTTACAGAAACGTTTTTTGGAGTTTTTCTTAAATGTTTTAATGAAACGTTTTCAATACGTGGCGTTAAAAGTAAATAAAACGTTTATATATGGTTTCTGTCGAACGTTTTTTTCTCAACATTACTAAAACGTTTCATCAACGCTTTATCAGATGTTTTTAAAATTTGTTTTTAAAACATGTCATAAAAACCTTGATAAAACGTTTAAATGAAGTTTCTTTCAGGAGTACTTTAATTGGTCATATCAGAGACATATAGATATCGGGGTTGGGACTTCCATTACTTTGTTGTACGACGTTGGGCCAAAACTTCGAGTACAGGTTTTTTTTTGCATGAAATGTATAAATTTGAGTGTGTTTTACATCAAATTGAATATAAATTTGCATATGGAAAATCTTTATATAAATGGCGTTCTTTCTTTGTCTTATGATTCTACAATAATGTGTGTCTAAAAGCAAAAATGTTTATCAGCACCAAAATATCGAATTTCATACACACCAGTCCTAGCTTGTGTGATGCACGTATTTAAGATCAGAGGTTAAAGGTCAGCAACTGGTTACGCTACCTAAATTCAAATCACAGGCGCCAAGCGGCCTCAGACAATAATGCACATGTATCAGGATGGATGCAAGGAGAACGGAGAAAGTAAGTATTTTATTTTTTATTTATGCTTTACTGTTCAAAACACGATAATTTAACATTGCTAATCATATTTATCGGAGTGATAATGAAACCTGTTAAAGTACTATTATTCGTGGACATCAACTTTCGAGGTTTTCATATATATCACTATTTCGTGGGTACTTAAATTCGTGGTTTCAAATTCCATACATTAAACTATATGAAAAAAATGCATTTCAGTGGGAACTTAATTTCGTGGTTTAAGTAAACCACGAAATCCACGAAAATTGGAACCCCATGAACAATAGTACTTTCACAGTATTTCTCTGTCAATGCATGTTACGGCCCGAGATTTAGCAATCGCTCCGAAAAAAAAAACGGGCACTTGTTTCATACAAAATGCCAGTCCCTCCCTCTATGAAACAAGTGCTCGTGACAAAAAACAAAGAATATCTTCTTTAGCATGTGTTTAGATTTTGATTCAAATAAAGAACAACTACACATACCGAATCTGTTATGATACACAACTGTAAATTTATAAAGGAGAAAAAATGCGCGTTGAATTAATTAGATAATAAAACAAAGAAATTGAATTCAGATACACTTTTCCTAGGATTTCTGCTTATTTCCAATGCAGTATAGTATCATCACTGATTGGAATAAATTGCATTCTATACACATGAATCGCCTGTGAATTTTATGACCAGCGATGTGTAAGAATTAGGACTGCTGGTGATAAAATTATCTATAAAATCAACATGTGTGTGATGTCCATGAGTGGTAAATAATTTAAAGTCTAAAGAATGTTTCTAGATTCGTGTATTATTTTTGTTTCAGAAAAGAAGACTTTCTACTGCAATCAGTGTGTTGTTATATTTATAAATGAGTGCTGTGTCGTCAAAGTACCACTGCAGTCAGTCAAAGAAACAGGCAAAGTGCATTGGTGCGGTGGCACATTGAGGGAAAAAACGCAAACTTTTGATGTTTGATTTTAATAAAAACTAACCAAGAAAATGTCATTTTGATAGGTGAAAGTTCTGTGTTATTTTGCCTTTTTGGGTTATCAGCATCCAAAGTTTAGTTACATTGTACAGTGAAAAGTACGGGAATATTTTCCCGCCATGGTTATTTCTCTATATAACCAGTCAAAATAGAACTCGAGACTTAACACATGTTCGAATGAAAAAACTTTTTGGGTGTGTTTTTACGACAAAATGAATACACCTAAGCCAAAAAATACACAATCACATTTTTTTTTATGTGGCGCCCTCTGCCTGAATCTTAGCTGGATAAAATATTTTGGAAAGTATTGCTACTAGTAAATGGATTAAGACGCTTTTGTTGACGTTGGAAACGAGTTGTGAAATTATTTATCATGAACATGACTATTAGCATTATAAGTGATCAAATAACTATACCGATCGCCAGATGGAATCATTTTGATTGATATTCTGTATACAACACTTTTGAAAACTTCTATGGACAGGAAGGAATTAAATATTTTTTTTTGTTTTAAAACAGGAAAATGGAACAGAAACTTGTCATATCTGCCTTCCAATGTGTTAGTCTGATTTTATTTTTGTTTGTCAAAAAGACCATTCATGCCAACTGTTGTAGTGTTTTATTTGAATAAACCGAATATTAATTATTTCACCTTTTTTCAGTTATTTGATCATTACAGATGACATGTGTCTCTGTAATGAGGACTAAGTGTGAACATGGTGTATGCTATAATAAATAGTCGTCATTTAGTGTTACATGTGTTAAGGCAAGGATTCTGATTTCTGAATTAAAGCAATAGTATTTTGACAACTCCTGTCTCGGAATATGTAACATAAAAAATGAATATGTAGATTTAGATAGTGTATAATATAAACATGATTCTCTCATATACATGTTCACTGTCTTATAATATTTTTGGACGTACAAGGTGCTTTGTTGCTTAAGTTTCTGTTCTATGAATGACACAAAGGAACTTATATTTATTTGGTTTTTGTTGACTCTAAACTTTTATTCTTGCTTCGGTAAACAATTCGGTTCTTGGTTGATGTTTACTGATTTTTGTAACAGAAAAATTGATACGTTGACGAAAGACTTCTGAAAAGTTTCTGCAGTTTTATATTAGTAATAAGGAAACATTTAGAATAAATGTTTTTAAAAGGTTGTTGAAATGTTTCTATAAATGTTTGTAGAAACGTTATATCAATGTTTAAAGGTTTTGATGAAACGTTTTGAAAAACGTTTAATAAACCAAATACAAACACCACAAATACAAAAAACGTTTTTGTAGAAACGTTATTTCAACAAAAGTGAAACGTTGTAAAAACGTTTAAGAAATGTTTATTTGTTTCGTGGGTATATAGGGACAACTCTGACAAAACATTGAAATGTAGTCCACCATGTCCTAGATTACAGATATGGACCACCTGGATCACCCTTTGCCCAGAAATAAAGACTTGGCTGGGTCGTCATCGGAGATATTTGTTTGGACTATCAACATTCAACTCCAGATTTATCTTTGAAGAAAACTTTTGTCTTACCTTCTGGCCAACCTACGACATTAAGACCATGTGAAAGTAAAATTTGTGTACGGGAACCAGATCCCGCATGTTTCAATACTGCAACTAAAACATTAGTTGCAAAGACAAAAGATGACGACAAACCAGGAATGTCGTATGATGATAAATTATTCATGGAACAAATGGATAACCAGTTTTCAAGAGACTCCACAGGTTGTTTGGTTTCTCTGTTACTTTTCGGACATCAAGACGACGACTTCCAAACAACAGACAACAAGCTGTTAAAAGGGCAGAATTCCTCGAAAACAGTCTGAGGAGGAACGACCTCAATTCTTCGAATTTATGTCAAAGATATTAGATAACAACCATGCAGAAGTTGCTCCGCCATTGCAAGAACAAGAAGAATGTTAGGATACTGTTGTTTGGAGTATACCATCTCATGAAACCTAAGCAGGCAAGGGGTGTGTTCCTCCGCAAAGTTCGACGGAGTATCTCTCAACAGTGTTTTGATTTCTGGTCCAGACCTATCAAACAGCTTACTGGGAGTCCTGATATGTTTCAGGGGAGAGATTGTTGCTGTTGCTGCTGATGATCAGCACATGTTGCATTGCTTTGTAGTGAAAGAAGATCACAGAAACTACCTAAGACTCCTGTGGTATAAAGACAATGATATTGTACTGCCTCCCAATATACAAAATGGACTACAGTATAGATAACCACATTTTATTGTCAGTAATCTCATTGACATGGTATAGCATGATTACATTTAGATGCTGAATGCCCAATGAACTACAATATGACTATGATGTATTGATGATACACATGGTAATTTGATGAACGTGATTTAATTGCGATGAAATGGTGCTGATCTGAACGTGTGTGTGTGTGATTGTGTGGTAAAAAGCTGAAAATATAAAGAAAGGTTCATGTAAAACCAATTAAAACTTTAAAAATCTAAAAATAC
Source organism: Modiolus philippinarum (assembly GCA_002080025.1). Lineage (NCBI taxonomy): Eukaryota > Metazoa > Mollusca > Bivalvia > Mytilida > Modiolidae > Modiolus > Modiolus philippinarum. The sequence continues at coordinate 16,043 of MJUU01024301.1, forward strand.
GACGAGAAATACAAAAATTAGGTAAAAACAAAAAATCAGTTATGACACCTTTGGCTTTCCATACATTAAAAAGTTGATTAAAAAGGAGTATTTTACAAATCCTAAATTAACACCTAACGGAGATGTATTTTTGCAATTAGGTGTGTGTAATGCATATAAAAAGGGTGTTTGTGCATGTTTTTAACCATTTCTATGCGAAAATACATAGTAAACAACATCGCAAAATTAGGTCAAGTTAAACAAAGAAAATCTAAAAAAAATCAATAAAGTATCGATTGTTCACACAAAATACATATAAAGGTGAATAGCTCCAATCAATTATCCATAATAAACAAAAATAAACATACACTGTGCTTTAAGTGGGCGAATATTTGAACAATTAAGTAGCATGAAATTAGCGTGACATCTATAATTAGATCGACTATGAACGTGCATGAAGGTACGGAGCGCAATGTAGAATGTAACACATGAGTCAGTACAGATATTGACAAAGGATTGATAGAATACCGAATGAGAGTCCATGTCTTCGGTAACAGTCCATCCCCAGCAGTGGCAACGTTTGGGCTACGCAAGACAGTACAGTCCACAGAGCTAGAGTACGGCCAAGATGTTACAAATTTTGTGACTAAAGATTTTTATGTTGATGATGGATTAACTTCTTTCCCAACAGCAGAAGAAGCCATCAAAGTAGTCAGAGACACAAAAGCAGCATTGAAGAAGTACGGAAATTATGTCTGAATTTCCAACAAGTGGTTTAGCTACAAACTTAAAAGGTTTGGATCTTGAAACCAACAACAAACCACTCGAGCGTAGCCTTGGACTAATATTGCACGTCAACACAGACATGTTCCTATTCCAGTTAACCTATAACAAGACGTGGTGTATTATCTACGATAAACAGCATATATGATCCGCTCGGATTCTTAGCCCAAGTGATGGAAACCTATTACAAGACGAGGTGTATTATCTACGATAAACAGCATATATGATCCGCTCGGATTCGTAGCCCCAGTGATCATCCAAAACTGACTTCAACAACAGTTGATTGGGTCGAACGAATCCCGGATGACATTGCTTCAGAATGGAAAACTTGGAGAGATGAACTGCAAGAGCTAGAAATATTACATGATAGTGAGATTCGACATTATGTTTCTCCAGAGATTTCTTTGCCAAAACACTCGCAACACTAGATAATCCTAACATAGGCACTGAGAGATTCCAGCACTTCTCAACCTGGCGTGCCCTAATGCGTGGAATTGCATTCCTGAAACGTTCGTCCGATTTACGTCTGAACGGGCGTTCAAAGCTTGAACCTGACAACACCTTATTTCAAGAAGCAGAAGACTTCGTTATATCATCAGTACAACGTGAAGCTTATGAAGAAGAAATAGATTGTATAAGTCACAAGATACCTATTGGCAACGCAAATTCAATTGCCAGTCTGAATTCGTTTTTGGATGAAGAGGGACAAACTCGTTCAGACACTTCTCCGGATATTCCTGTTACAAGAATATTTACAACTACAACTAATTCCTTCGTAGGAAGCGGAAGACTCCAGCACATCTCAACCTGGATAGCACTGTATCCGATTTTATCATATTTATCATTCATCTGTGAATTCAAGATCAGTTAACGATCATCGAGATAATTCTTCTGGTGGAGGATTGTATATAAAGAGTAAATAATTATATTCAGCGAATATTGTGAATGGATGATAAATTTCTTCTGTTGTTTATTTGAAAAGAATAGTGATATCAAGCAGATATCAGACGGGGAGTGTATTGTTACAGCTAGATTTATTGTTATGTTTTACGTAGAAATAATTCCAAATGCACCGAATGAAACATTTAGTAGTTCGTTTTTTGACACCCCATCTTTTTCTCGAGTCAGTGACACGCCAATGTTGATGTCCAAATAATATTGGAATATGAGTCTAGTTCAATAACAGTGTTTTACCATCAATTGTTCACCGGCTAATTAAAATATTTGAGCCACACTGAGTTTTTATTTTGAATTGGGCCACGAACTAGGTTATGCTCGCTGAGTCCGGCTCAGTACAATTAGGAAAACTCAATTTTTGCACACGGTAAAACAGTCTAACAGAAAGATCAGCGATCAAATAAATAAACATGACGCTTTAACGCTTTTAACGTGATAACAAGACAAAAATCCATAATTTCACAAAAATTTAAAACTTCATGTCAAAAGAAGCGAAAGCGTAAACTGCGATTTACTAAACATTTATTGATTTCAAATACTTGTAATGAAATGAAATATATTAATAATGAAGAATCGTGTTTTTCTAATAAATGCTGTTGTGAATGTATCATTTTTAACACCCAAGTAACCAATTCTATGTAAAAACGAGAAAATAAAACTCTTGGTTCTGAAAGGAGCTCATTAATATTTATATTAACATTGAAATAAAATTAAGTTTCATTATGAGCAATGTCATCAATTATTTACTAGCACAAATGAGAAATAACCAAAACTATATTCATGCAACAAACATATTGACGAACCGATATTTATATACATTGTTTTTTTAAAAAATGTACTTTGACGGCAAAATTAATATCCAAAAGTACCAAAACTACGTTTTTTCGTAATGTTCGTGGATGGTCCATATAAACAATGAATGTAGTAATATGATAAATGTATAATGGAATTTTCTGTGAGATATACATTGTAGTACCATAAACAAAACATACTCTGCCTTAATACATGGAGCACAAAAATGGAAGCTCTGACGTTATCTACAATCTGACATTTAAACCTTTCAGTCCAATTTTAATATCACACAAATGTGTATTCAGTCAACAAAATATTTAGACCGTTTGATTAGACTCCTTTCGGTCAAATTATACACGTTGGGGATAAACCTAATACGGGACTTTTGAAGAGTGCTCACGCCGGAAACAGTTCTATCTTATTTCTATTTTATACGTAAAGAATCAATACATTGAGAGGGAATCATTAATTAATGAACAATGTTGAGCTAAGGGTGATTTATATTTAATCGATTTGTAGCGCTTCGGGTTTAATTTTTTCGGCAATTGAAATCTGGATAAAAGAAATGTCACATAGGAAAAATTATAAATACACCTCAATTTAATAACTGGTTTGTTTTTATATGGTTTAAATTTATTTCAATATGTTTAGAAATACGATATTCCTTCTTTCTGGTATCCGGGGCGATCGTTTGCGCCTTCAATTACACGAGAGTTCCTATCTCTAAAGTCTCGTATTGGGATATTATATCCCAATTTAGATATACTAGTAATATCGAAATTGGAATATATTGTGATATATGACTAGATATTTGTTACAAATTGTAGAGGTTAAATATCGCATCATCATTTATAGAAATTATAAATCTGTAGGATTAGAGCTTACAGGTCACTTTGATTTAGAGATTACTTAAGCTTTAAGGAACTAACAATCGTCCTTTGCTTCTTCTAAAAGGGAAAACTATATCTTCATTCAAATTAAGCAAACTGTGATAGTTTTCGGAGGGAAGTTTTTGATTATCAAATAAATCAAGTAGGGATTGTCAAAAAAAATGACTTTTAAATCCTCTAGAGTTATCTCTCTTTTTCCCCATATATTTAAAATCATTGTAACAATTGTGTTTGAAACTTCATTATCATTGCATTTTTTACAAACTCTAAACTTCAGATCAATTAAGTAATATTTACAGACTTTTCATTTTCTTGCCTCTATAATTTAAGCAGTCGCAATTGTGATTATCTTCAACTTTGACAGAATCAAATGTATGAATTTACATTCTTAAAATGTCTATGCTGGCGAAATATACTATCATTAAAAAGATGACGATATATGTCGTTTGACGACTTAGATCACAAGATTTCTCGTATTTTATGTTCCATTGCGTGTCATTGAAATCTGAAAAAAATCAACACAAAACTGACTGGAATATATCTCAGTTGAGATATCAGAGTATCAATACCAATATATTCTGCGTCCAAATGTCGGCTGTATCATGCGGTAACAATGTCTCCCGACACCTTATATCTTCTAAACACCAAACTTTTCTGTGACAGAACATTTTCTGTCGGTCCAAAAGTCCTTGGAGATATCTTCTGTGTCGGTTAAATGGTCTCTCGTGTTAGTTCTAAAGTCTCTGTTCCAGTCCCAATTCTTCCGAGTCTCAATAACGTCTATGTCAGCCCAAAGTCATATGTATAGAAGTGCCGATGTCTTTTGAGTCGTCAGATTTAAAGCCTTCTGGTGAACATGAGTTCTTATGAAATACACGTAATAAAATGATTTTGGCATTTGCGTTTTCCTACACTTAATCCCTGCCTGCGTCTGACCTTATATGCAAAAGTGCTGTTTCCTAGAATTGACGATTCTGTTTTTCATAGAAACATAATCTCTAAGAATATTTCGGAATTGCTGAACTTTTTCGATTTACTTATGACAAAGGTAGAATGCGAGAGTGTGGAAAATTATGGCAAGCAGCTTGGGAATTTGTATCCTGTTTTATAATATTAAAAAAAATCATTTCAAAAATATTTTATCATGGCTCGCGTACATTGGTCAACGAACGATTACTCTTCTCGGATATATTTTGATAAAAATACCAAGATGACTTACAGATTACCAGCCAGATTTGTCAGATTAGTTGTTTATAATGTCACTCAAATGAAACTTCATAGAATTTAGTCCATACGATTGTACGTAGCGGATCCTGCATATGACTTTTTTGTACAAAATGTATTTAATGTTGTTTACTCTGCATTATCAATATTATACAATTATAGTCTGTGTATGAGGTCGATACGATGTTATATCGACCTGGGAAAAGCATATCGACCAAGGATGAAATTCGAGGTCGATATGCTTTTCCAGGTCGATATAACATCGTATCGACCTCATTCACAGACTACAATTGTTATATTATTAATTTACAGAAACGCTGAAAAGCTAATTTTTATCCTTATCTAAATAATTAAATGCAAGATGCAATTGAGATATTCAAAAAAGTAATATTCAACAAGTAATATAACTACAGTGTGTATAATATTTACATGTAATTGATTCTTTAAAAATACATCAAAATGAATTGAGCAACATTCCTAGAAACTTGCTATATTCATTACTATTTTCAGTAACATGCGATATAACTTTTTGATGTACTGTTTTCTAGTCAATCTCTAAAAATACAGTGGGTCATGTGATCAGTTCTCCACTAATCAAATTTCTCAAATGATATCAAATTAATAATATTGTAAGCTAGAGACTGTAATATTACTCAAATTTACTGAAGAGGTTGGGCGCGGCTTAAATTTCTCTGTCTTGTAGGTAATATTAACACGAATAATCCCGATATAATTGACCCGTGACCAGTAAGGTCAATTAAACAGAGTAATACACGTGTTTGAAATAGAGAACGTATTGAAAGCATGAAAAAGGGGGATGACAGGAAATATCTACAATGGCTGATAATTATAATTGCTTGCTACAATCTGCCAGGGAAAACACATGACAACACAACGGCAGTAGAATAACAAAAGAACAGAGAAGAAGATTACATAAATTAAAGTCCAGAGACAAGACAAAAGCAAGAACATCAGAAGACGAAAGACAACAGACAAACTTCAGCGTAGATGGGTACTCGGAAAAGCCGGACTTTGTATCGGCACTAGCAAAAGCCAGCGGTGGGTTAAACCAGTTTACGGGCACCCAAACCTCCCCTTTATATGTCCCGGTTTTCTACTGCATAATAAACGTACAAATAAAACCCGATACAGGTAGACAAGTAACTCCATTACCATAATCTTGGAAGGAGAGAAAAGGACAGTACGTAATTTCAAAATATGGGAAAAGGGGTGCAGCAAGTCGCCGTTAATCTTCCGGCTAGTTAAGGGACCCTAGCCTACTGGTCGAATACTGTCGCACTACGATAGAAAAATCAAACTCAAAAATTCCCAAAGGGTTTGGTCAATAATCATTATAAATTTCAGTAGACATCGGCAGTATCAGTGAGAGGACAGTATGTGTGTAAAATTTTCAGGTTAATGGATCTGAAAGCTAATTTAAATGATGCAAGCATAATATGTTGTCGATATCCCTATTACGTAAAGAATGTAAGTTACGTCCCAGGTTTTCTTGATTTTTAATCAGTTTCGGGCATTTTTAACAACATTTCCGTAAAACCGAGGATAAGAAATGCCCATAGTAATAAGCTGTTTGCGAGTAACGCCATATTTACATGTAGATATCAAATGTTTATATCTATTATAAAACTTCTTGAATATGTACTGAATGATTTCTTCTGTTCAGTTACGGAACTGGAAAATAGTGATAAAGATCTACCAGAGTTCGACGAGAGGGGGAGAGAAACATTAAATAATATTGTAGTATTTGAACAGGACGTGATCGATATTATTTCTACGTTAAATCTAAACAAGGCTGTTGGAAACGACTTGATAAATAATAGAATGTTAAGGGAGGTAAAGTTTGAAATTGCGCAACCCCTTACAATGTTGTTTAACAAGTCCATTAGGTTAGGTATTTTTCCATCCAGTTGGAAAATATCAAACGTTGTGCCTTTGTATAAAAAGGGTGATAGGTCTTTAGTTTCAAACTATCGACCCGTTGCTTTATTAAGCTGTGCCAGCAAAGTGTTAGAGAAAATTATATATCGACATGTTTTTAACCACCTGTCGTCGAACTCTCTTCTTTATAAGTTTCAGTCTGGATTTCTACCGGAATATTCAACCAGTCATCAGCTGATTGAATTGTATCATGAAATATTGTTGGCCTTAAATAACAGTCAACTAACTACTATTACATTTTGCGATATTAGTCGTGCTTTCGATAGGGTTTGGATTCGGGGTCTGATCTGGAAGTTAGAAAATTACGGGATTAAGGGAAATTTGCTTGCCTGGTTTGCCAGTTATCTATCACTTAGACAACAAAAAGTCGTTCTTAAAGATGATGTTTCAAATATTGGTATGCTGCATGCTGGAGTTCCCCAGGGGTCTGTGCTGGGGCCATTGCTATTTTTGGTCTATGTTAATGACATAGCTGACGATCTCATAGGCTTATGTAGACTATTTGCAGATGACACGTCAGTCGGTCATTGTGCTCCTGATAGTGCAACTTTAAACACTTTTGTTAATCACGACTTAAGTAAACTTTCAAAATGGGCTGAAACATGGTTGGTTAAAATGAACCCTGATAAAACTGATATAATGGTGTTTAGTCTTAGAGACATAAATACTGATTTTTCGTTTACCGTTAATGGCACATGCATTGATCCAGTTGCTGTTCATCGACATTTAGGTGTTATATTTAGTTCGGATTGTAAATGGACGTCACATATAAATTCCATTATTGAAAAGGCGTCCAAACAGTTGAACGTACTACGAAAATTAAAATTTCAACTTAACAGGACTTTTTTAGAACGAATATATTTAACATTTATTCGTCCAATTCTTGAGTATTCATGTGAAGTTTGGGACAACTGTGGTAAAGTTAACTCTGACCGATTAGAAAAAATAAATCTTGAGCTGCAAGAATTGTTACAGGGTTAACTACTTATTCAAGTAAAGACTCTTTATATCAAGAAACAGGCTGGGAAACACTTGCAGCTAGACGCGAGCAACAAAAACTTGTTTTATTTTATAAAATTACAAACGGTCAGTGTCCGGA
>MJUU01024301.1:35033-57087 GCA_002080025.1 Modiolus philippinarum
GCACCGAATGGTTTCGTAGTTGAACGAGCTTGTCGTATGAGGTACATGTACGAGATGTGTAGCGAAATTTAGTACAAAACACTGTTAAAAAAGAGCTAATTTAGGTAATCTCGATTCACCTTTCACGTGGTCAATACTAGTGGTTATTTATTTGCTTTTACTCATATTTCGGTTAATGGTTTTCCAAGTGTTCAGATTTGATATCAACTGAAGCTCAGACATTAGTTGTCAAATGGCCGGTCACCTGCAGAAACTAGTTTTACAGTCTTTCGGTATTATGCTATTTGGGACGAGTGAAAAGAAAAAGAAATTAAGAGGGTTGTTAAAAAGTTTTGAAAACATGACGATATAAGTATAGTTCAAATGAAACAAAAAATAAGGCACTATATGTTTGTATATTGTCTGGACTTCAGTCAATAAGATATCAATCAATAAATCGTTTTTATGGAAATGTTGTTAAAAAATGTCAAAAAACGGATAAAAAAATCCAGAAAAACTGGAACATAACATGCATTCTTTACGTAATGGGGGATATAGACAGGATATTGTTCATGATTCCATCAAATTGGCTTTAGCATCCAATGACTTGATTTTTTTTACAGATAAACTGGCCTATCACTGATACTGCCGATGTCTGCTGAAACCCATGGCGATTCTTCACCAAACCCTCCGAAAGTTCTGAATTTGATTTGTATTCATTAGTGCGACAATGTTTTACCAGCAAATGAGGCCCCTTGAGCTAGCCGGCAGTTTAACGGCGATCACTAATTGACTCATTTTCTTTGAATCTCAAGATTGTGGCCTTGGACTTTGTAGTCTACCTGCATATGGTTTATTTTTGTGGTTGGTATACTGTAGGGTAACGGGATATAGAAAAAGAAGGTTTGAGTACCTATAAACCGGCTTAACCTTACTAGCTCTGCCGGTACCAAGTCCGGCTATCCCAGTTCCTGTTGTTGTATGTGTTTGTCTTTTGTCATTTTATTGTTTTTCTTGAGCAGAAATCTGGAATATTAAAGTGATTGTAATATTCGGCCATTGTTAGTGAATCCTGTTACCTTGCCTACATCAATATGGTGTTTGTATCCGTCATTTCTAACTAGATACTTATAAACTCAATGCAATTCGTCGTAACCAGAAACTAACTTGATCCTGAATCGCTCACCTGACAAAATACTTGTAATATAACCAATGTCTATGCTTATGACCAGAATTGATGTTTTTTTCCTAAATGTAACGCTGTAGTTTGGTTTTATTGGCTTAAGTGGTTTCCAAGATTATCAAAATTATATTTCCCTTAGTGACCTATGTTAAACTATCAGCGTATCATTCTGGTTACAGATACTACCGAAACAAAATGAACAATCTTTTTTATACAGGATCTTCCATACATCGTTTAAATTCAGTTTGGTTTAATTTGCTTCCATTATTTCACAGTAAATAACGAAAAAATGATTAATTTTCCATAAGGTCAAAAGTTAATCTAAGTTCAACGATGTCGGCCATGTTTTGTCGGAGCGGAATCAAACAACGGCAGTAGAATACCGAAGGAATAAGGGAAGCGATGACTACAAAAATCGAAGTCCAAAGACATGGCAAAAACGACAACAGAGAAAAACAAAGACAAAATAAGGACGCGAGACAGCTACAATGCACGGAAGTAAAAGATAACATTTAGAACTAAGGCACTCATAGTGTGAACTCCCATGAAAACCGGAAGTGACATCAGGTGCTCCGGAAGGGTAAGCATGTCCTGCCCCTAGCAAAACCCGTCACACTATCAGTGAAGCATATATTGTTTTGAAAGATCTGTTTGGTAGTGGATTGGTAAATGCCATTTTCTAATCCCAGACAAAACCAATTGAAGTCCATGGTACATATTACTTCTCTAACCCTCAAACAGTACAATGGTAACATTTTGAAAAGCTTTCGTAAATCTCTCTAGTATTCGAACAATCACAAGGACAAATCAGTCACAAACATCACTCACGAAGACAAAACTAAAATTTTACAGTATGATATACAAGACAACACAAAAAACTAAAGTACTGACAGTGTGAACTCTCATAAAAACCGGAAGTGACATCAGGTGCTCCGGATGGGTACGCATGTCCTCCTACGCTAGCGGCACCCGTCACACTATCAGTGAGTCAATCCAGGGTTGAGTCAAATCCGGTTATGTCAAATCCGTGAAGACATGAAATGAGCAATCTATGTAATGAACCTTCTATACACCATTCGGAAAGTTCTGAATTTGATTTGTATTCCGTAGTGCGACAGTGTTTAACCAGCAAATAAGGCCCCTTGAGCTAGCCGGCAGTTAAGCGGCGATCACTAATAGACCCATCTTCTTTGCTTCTAAAGATTGTGGTCTTGGATTAAGAAGTCTACCTGCATAGGGGTTTATTTGTGTGTTTGTTATACTATGGAGGTAATTGGGACAGAGAAAAGGAAGGTTTGGGTACCTATAAATCGGCTAAACCCTACTAGCTCTGCCAGTACCAAGTCCGGATATCCCAGTTCCTGTTGTTGACTATGTTTGTTTTTTGTCATTTTATCGTTTTCCTCAAGCAGAAATGTGGAATATCAAAGCATGTGATTGCAATATTCGGCCATTGTTGGTGATTCCTGTTACCTTGCCTACATTTATATGGTGTTTGTATCCGTCATTTCTAACTAGATACTTATAAACTCGAAAGCAATTGGTCGTAACCAGAAAATGTCTTGATCCCGAATCGCTCATCTGACAAAATACTTATAATATAACCAATGTCTATGATAATGACCAGAACTGATGTTTTTTTTCTAAATATAACGCTGTAGTTTGGTTTTATTTGCTTAAGTGGTTTCCAATATTATCAAAATTATATTTCCCTGAATGACCTATGTTAATCTATGTATAATTCTGGTTGCAGATACAGTAGAAAAAAATAGCAATTTTTGTTGTACAGGATCTTCAATGCATCATTCAAATCAAGTTTGTATAAAATTGTTTCAATAATTTCATATTAAATGACGAAGAAATGATAAATTTTCCGTAAGATCGAATGTTAATAAAAGTTCAGCGATAGCGGTCATGTTTTTGTCCGATTGGAATGAAATGAGCATTTTATGTGATGAACCTTCTTTACACAATTCCTGTAAAGTTTGATTGAATTTGCTTCAGTTGTTTTAGAGGAGAAGATAAAAATGTGATTTTTCCCATAAGTTCCAATGTTAAACCAAGTTCTGCACAGGAGGCCATGTTTTTATTGGATCAATTTTTGTTACTGGCCATTCATATATCATTCATGTAAAGTTTGGTTAATTTGCTTCAGTTGTTTCTGAATCAGAGGAAAAAATGAAAATGTGATTTTCCCATAAGGTCGAATGTTAAACCTTAGATTCACACTGGATGCCATGTTTTTTGCCTGATCGGAATAAATGAGCAATCTTTATAAATGGCCTTCCATATATCGTCCCCATAGAGTTTGGTTATATTTGCCGCAATGGATTCAGAGGAGCAGATAAAAACGAAAAAAAGTTAACGGACGGACGACGAACGCCAAGTGATGAAAATAGCTCACACTAACCCTTTGAGTCAGGTTACCTAAAATATAAATTAAAATCAAACAAGAATTATACATTATTTATCCTAGTTTATTCAAATGAAATATTCAAGAAAAAAAAGCTTTAATATTCAAACCACAATCATTGCTCTGATTTAATGTGAAAAAATACAGTGAATTAAAAGTTTTCGATGTATAAGCCAAGTCTTCTTCTTAAAAGTCCCTTGAACACCTAAAAAAGAAGAAAAAATATGAAAATTGCAAACGTGTATAGGGTTAATACTAAAAAATACTAAACGGTTATCAAGTTCTTTAGCTTCCTTTTAACTATAAAGGGCTTTCCTGTATTTGTATCTTGTTTTCTTTCATGTATCATAATTACACGTAGTTGCTTTTATTTTGCTTTGGTGGTTTTTATTGGGTTGTGTTCTTTCTTGTTGTCAACTGCAGGCAAAATGATGCTTAACTATGTGTAACTAATCGATGTATATCTACTATCATGTTTTTCTACGTTTTCTACATGTCCATGGATGACCGCTTGACAAAAGGATCCTGTTGTATTTTTGATAATTGTCTTTTAAAATATTCATACGATTACTTTTTGTCATACTAGTATCTCACGGGTTTTTCATATGAATCTCTCTTATCAGGAAAGAAAGTTAGAAATGGTCCGCTTGCTTTTGTTAGTGCCGGTACCAAGTCTGGCTGTCCCGAGTTCCTATCGTTGCTTACGTTCGTCTTTTGTCTTGTTTGTGTTTTTCCTGTGCGGTTCCCATGTGATTGTAATTTTAAGCCATTGTAGATGTTTCCAGTTATCCCTTCTTTTACTATCATTGGATTATAGGAATAAAAGTAATTTTTGAGGAGTTTATCGATGTGTAAACGCGGCCGACTCACTCACAAACTAAATAAAGTCCGAAGGACTTTATGTAGAGTTTGTGAGTGAAAGGCCGCGTTTACACATCCATAAACTCCGCCAAAATTACTTTTATTTCTTATAATTCCAATCCTTTGAACTTTGAACAATGTTGTAACTGATTTTTACGTCACCATATACTGCACTATTTAACGTCGTAATGTATTAATGGGCAAGAAAAGTTTATCGAGAAATAACTTTTTTGTTTTTCATGACGTTGTCCAATGAAATTGGACGTTGCATTAGCAATTGGAATTATATATAAAAATGTAATACTCCGAATTACATTTCGAAGGATGTCACATTAATCCTTACTTTTCCTTTTTTTTTTACATACTTGTATCAATTATACAAAATGTCATAAAATACTAACATCTTATTCTATGACCATGGATATGAAAATTGAAAATTCCTTTAATTGGTACTTGAAAGGGGTCATAACATGTATAAGAGCTGTCGTTGGCAAGTGTGTTTGAACTCAATATCTTAGAGATTTAGAATAATATTTATCTATTTATCTGCTTCTATTTTTTTTGTATCGAATATATCAAACTTACAAACACAAATTAACAGTTCAATTTGTCAACTTCTCCAATTGGTGCGGACTTTGTTCCCAGCTGATTTCCATCACTATCAGAACAGAAACAGACGGATCCTACACACTTGTACTTTTGGTAACTTCCGTCATTTGTACAGTAGAACAACTTGCCAATAAGTCCAGTTGCCATATACTCAGCTTGATCACGTGCACATTCTACAAGCAGAAGATAATGTTTGCAACATGTTATATCTAAATATGGCGTTACTCGTAAACAGCTTATTACTATGGGTATTTCTAGTCCTCGTTTTTACGGAAATGTTGTAAAAAGTCCAGAAAAGCTGAGAAGAATCTTGCATTCTTTACGTAATAGATGATATCGGCAAGATATTCTGCTTGTTAAATTAGCTTTGAGACCTGAAAATTTTGCACACATACTGGCTGATACTGCCGATATCTACTGAAATTTATGAGGATTCTTGACTAAACCGTTCGTGAAGTTTTGAGTTTGATTCTTCTTCCGTAGTGCGACAGTGTTCTACCAGCAAACCAGACTCCTTGAGCTGGCCGGCAGTCTAGCGGCGAGCACCCCTTGACCCATCACTCCAAGTTACGTATTGTCTTTTTCTCTGTTTTCAAGATTATGGCCATGGAGTTAGTAGTCTATATGTATTGGGTTTTATTCGTATGTTTTTATACTATAGGAAAACGGGACAGATAAAGGGGAGGCTTGGGTAACCATAAACCGGTTTAACCCTACCGCTGGCTTTTGCTAGTGCCGGTACCAAGTCCGACTGTCCCGAGTTCCTATCGTTGTCTACGTTGTCTTTTGTCTTTTTGCAAATGGTCCACACTCTAACAGAATATATCATCCAAGTGAAACTGCTATTTTCGTTATTCTAATAAAGCAAAGAAAATACATTTGGGTTGCAAAACTTGTAAGTGTAAATCCATCATATACCCCTTTATAAAGCAATGTTATGTAAATCTATCATATACCCCTTTATAAAGCAATGTTATTTCTGCTTGCACTCAAATGTTGTTTTTTAAGCCTCTACTGGAACTCTGGAGTCGCGACATTTGCTATCGATAACTAAAACTTTATTCTAGTTATAGCTCAACAATTGTATTTTTCGAAGGTTGATGTAGCGACAAATCACTTTCAATCACACCAACATTTTTGAAAGCTTAAATGAGTTTGAGAGTCAGTTAAATAGTAATTAATCTGTAGAATTCAAAGACCTAATAATTTTGAACAAGCTTCTGAGAAATCACTGTTCTGGCAAGGATTTTTTTCTTATATTTCACAAAAGTTCAGTACAGCTAAGCCTCGATGGCTCAAACTACATATATGTACATATCTAGCTCGAACACTATGTCTAAAACCATTTAGTCATCCCGTAGTTCAAGTTTTAACAAACAAATGTAGTACGACCTCGATAGCTCAAACCCTTTAGCTCGAACTGTTTTCATTGTTCCCTTGCGTGTTGGAGACATCTAAGTTTTTTTATTATTACGTACCACAAGTCTGACCGCTTGCTTCCCAAACATTTGCGGAATAACCATCGATTTGGGTTCCATCCCTCTTTACACAATAACACCTAAAAATATAAATAAAATTAATCCCAATTACTTCATTGCATTGATTTGACAATAAATAAATTTGTTGATTTTTAAAGTTTTATAAAAGATGTACACAGTATATTTTTATAGATACATGTACTAGGAAAAAAAGAGGGAAACGGGGAATGTGTCAAAGAGACAACGACCAAAAGGGGAGTAATAACAACTCAAAGCCACCACAAGATCTTCAATGAACGGTGAGGAAACTAGTATATTAGAACACTAACACCATTTCTGTTACAGAGATTGAGCAAGCAATCGCTTATCGGATGTTTCACTTTGTACCACTTGCCGTGACTCTGACTGATGAGTGTCGACAAAATTTAATAAGTACACTTACTGAGAACCAGAACATTGTTTTGGGGCATAGTATCCATTCATGTCACAAACTGGTTTTCTTGCTCCCAACAATGGCTGTTCATTCTGTTGACCTTGTAAAAACGTTTCCAACTCGGCTTTGCATGGTGGCACTAGGGAAAATAGACATGTATCTCATAAATATTATCAGGAATTCTATTTAAACGCTATATTATGAAAGTTTAATGTCTTAACTGAAAAATGTCTGGTATGTTGAAATTAAGATGGTTCAAGGCATAACTTTTTTTAAAAATAAATTGTTTCTTTTTGTGGTGAAAGGTTGGTCGGTTCCAGTGAGGAAAAAGGAGAATAAGGAAAGTAACAGTGATGTTTACAAAAGCGAAAAAAATGTTTCATATTGATGGTGAAAACAGAAATTTTGCAATGAAATATGAAAAAAAATATGACTTTGTAACTTCATAGATTTTTAAAACTATACCCAAAAAGGCACACATACAAAATGTAGTCCTACATCAACATGGATAGATTCATTGCACTGGTGAGACATAAGCTGTCGAAATTCGCATATGCAGAAAATAAGTTTATAGTAACTTCAGTATTTTGCTATTTTCCACTGGGCTGATGCCTCTGCTGGTGGGCTGTAAGTTCCCGAGGGTATTCACCAATCCAGTGGTCAAAACTTCGATGCTGATCCGAAAACAGATTTTATTGAAACTTGCAATATCTAAATTTTACAAAATTTTAATTAAAACTAATTATATCTCCCTCATGCATAGCTCTGTCTTTAGCTGAAGTTTGACTTTTTTGTTTAGATCCTTTTGGTTATTTGTTCTCTATCAGCTTTTACACGTTTTTCGGTTAATGGACTTCCAAATGTTTTGGTTTGATCTGCACTGAAGAACAATGCACATATGCAGAAAATAAATTAAAGTAACTTCGGTATTTTGTTATTTATAATTGTAGACTAACTATAACTTTGAATTCCGTATTCAACATGTATTTCATTTTCGTTATTTTATTTTAATTTCCTTTTGATTTGAGTCGTAAATTTTCACAGTCATGTTAATTCAAGTGCACTTTTCCCGAGTTAAAAATGTTTAATTGTTTGTTACAGCATTTGAAAGTATTTTATGTTTTAACTTCCCTGGTCGATGAGCAATGAGGGAAGTGAAAACAAAAATTCTATTTTATCATATTATATAATTTCCCTTTCACAAGGAAATATTATTGAGGATCATCCTTTTTTATTTGTCAAGCAAAAAACATTATATTGATGGTTTTTACACACAAAAATAAATAAATCATTAAAAAATTCGCCACGTACACATGGAACTTCATAAACATCTACAGAGTTTTAAATGTGCGGCCAAAAGGGCAAACTTTCAACGATTTTTTCGTATGGGTGTATTACATCAAAATTATTCAAACTTGTTCGGTATATGCGATATACCATAAAATAATTATTTCATTAAAAAAAACATAAAATTAGATAAAAAATAATCTGAAATAAAAAATTAATGAAGGACAATAACTTGACAATAACATGCTCAATTTCCAACATAGGTAATGTTTTCACAGTAATTCATTTTGAAGTGCATATTTTCGGATATTGAAGAGAAACTCTTATCAATGAATATATCAAAATATAAAAAAAACTCGAAACCATAACTGGTACTTGCAGAAGTTCCTTTGCTATCTTTTTCATTGCAAATGACAAAAAAGGGAATAGAAGTAACGTTACAAAATACAAAAACATCGAAAAAGTAACTCCAAGGATTACGAAGTATATAGCATAGAGCTTTTCAATTTTACAAAATTTCTAATTTATAGGGAGTGTTAATCTGCAGGTCGCACTATTTAAATTTAAAACTCGACATTTTTTTTTGAAACTTTGAAGGCAGTTGCATTTGTAGTACTGATAAATGCAACAAACAACTAAGATATACATTTGTCAATTTAATCAAGTTTCAAATAAAGCTCAAATAAAACACAAAAACATAAAAACACCACCGCAATTTAAAAAGCACAAAAAAATAAATAAAAACAAACACCCCCCTCCTGCATCCAAATAAAAAAATCAAATAAAGGAAAATAAATAAAAAAATAAAAACTGACAAAATGGAATAAAATCATAAAAATAGAACTAATCACTATAACAAATAGATATAACTGAGGAATCGAATTTAGTACTGTCAGTGGTGGATCCAGGTTGGGGGTGGCAGGGACGCAAGCCTCCTCTTAGGTTTGAAAAATTCTTACGTTTTTTTTCTGGATTCTGGCCCCCCTCTTTCGTAAAAATTATGGGTCGGGCCCCTTTTATCAGAAAGTCTGGATCTGCTGCTGAGTACACGTACTAATTAAAGTCTAAAAAATAAACACAAAATTAATATTTACTCACCTGCAGGAGCTGCAGCAGCGACAGCTTGAATAAATAAATAAGTAACATTAATAAATAAAATTATGATGACTTTGTTCATGTTGTATGTTTGTAATGTAATCTTACACTGTTCTAATTCCAGTATCACATATCAATTTATACTAATAATTTTATTCTTATAGGGGCGCACAAGGGAATACGGAAATTAACAAATAATTGTTAAATCAGTTAAATTGGTAAAAAAAAATAACATATAAAAATGCTTGAAATTATTTATTATTCGAGAAAGTAAAAGTTAATTTATCAATACTTTTTAAAATGATGATTTATTTTTAAGTCGCATGTCCTTGATACGGACCTTTGACCCTTGAATTGGTCATTATCAGGGGATTACCTAATCTATTTAAAGAAAATTGAAGGTGTACAAAATTTTATATCTGTCATACAAAGGAAACACCTGCTACAGTAGGTATACATAAATACATGTATAGATGCTAATATGCCCATAAACTGATTTTACTAATCGAATTAGGAAGATACAAAAAACCAATAGACAACAAAGAGTATGTAAATTTTACCAATATTGTAGAAGATTCTTCAATTGTAAAATTAAGAATCAAACAGTGAGTTTAATTTAAACATCTGTTCACCAGCAACTAGCTATTATCCTTAGCCCATCAACAATTGACAATTTAGCCCTTTCCATTAACTTAACTGAAGATTTAGCCCTTTTCATAAAGTGATGTTATCTTTTCTTTCGTGGATTGGAACTCTCCTGTTAAGCGGATGTACGAACACCCTTTTTTCCCGGTTGTCATCGCTCGTAAAAGATCCGACGACAAGAAATAACTAATAAACAAGACACAACTTTCAAGGACGCAATTTTGTAATTGTATATTCCAAATATGAACAGACTTGCGAATTGTTTTTAGGAGGAGAGGTGTGAAATCGTGCAGTGCCATAGATCAGATGCTGACTTAATAACCGGAACTGTTTTATTGTTTTTTTTTCTAAATGCCGAAACCGAAGTGGGGACAAATGAGTTAGACCTATATGAACTAAATCCTATTAATTCTATAATGAAATTCAATTTGAGTTATATTCAAGTAACCAACTAGTCAGCATAAATTTTTAATTATTGAACTCAACTTGTATAACCGAAATGGGGACAATGTCTGAATGAGTTTTTGAAAAGGCCTATACATGCAGTTGTCTGTTTCATTCGACAGTAACTAGAACTGAAGAGAGGAGACCCTTAGGCCTTACGCCTTAGCTGATAAGCTGATATATATCTTCCTGATATTTATTTATTTCATTACATGTATGTTATGTTTTATCTATGTATGTTTTTAATTGCCATAACCCAAATGGGTTGTGTGTCTGCAATTTTGAATAAATAAATAAAATTAATGGACATTATTTCAATCATTGAGCCCGGCATAAGACCAACATTTTTTACTACTTCGTATTTTTTTTTCATTTACAGCAAAAGGAAAAGTTTTATCAGTGAGCTGAGATTTTTTTTCATATAACTCTTGTGTCATTATCTTGTAAGGGCAACACATTACAGTCAATCGGATGATCCATCAAATCAACCATCAAATCCATAGAATAGAAAAATATAAAAATAAGTTCAACTGTTTTTCTTGCGTAAGATTTAGGTTTCCGAAGACATGGTATTTATGCTATTAATTACACCTTATGTATGTAAGCTGCATTCGGATTGGTTGATAGCCGTGGTATTATGAACAGATATATCATGATGAGGAGGGGTATTTGCCAAAAAAAAAAAAAAAACAAGCCGCGGGGCGGTAAAATTCCCGAGGAAATTTGGACCCAAGACTTGTATTTTTGGAAAATATCACGACGTTTATGATCAGTTTAATTACACCGAAAATCTCGTTCATCAAAGCGCAAAGATGACTATGGGACAATATTGCTCGGGAAATTTTACCGTCCCGCGACTTGTATTTTTTGGCAAATACCCCTCCTTATCATGATATATCTGTTCAAAATTCAATGAAATCAAGCATAGATTTTGCTTTTGCCCCCTTTTTAGGAGAGGGGGTCGTGGATTTAGGTTTTTATAGATAATATTAAACGTGGAAATGACAAGGCTAACATTTGGATATACCAAAGAGTCGCTACATGTATATAAGTTATATAAGATAAGACTTTATTCTGTTAAACCTTTGGTGTACAATAGTATACAGAAAAAACAGAGACCCTCAGTCACAATAAAATGTGAAACAAGAGGTTTAAACAGTCGTAAGATATATAAGTTCCGAATTATAAGTGATGGTTTACATTACTTTAAAAACAGTTGATCTCCGATCGCTTATTATACAAGGTGAAATTGGCATATATTATACAATTATGGCACTTCCACGATATCAATATGGGGTTTAACGGAGCAATAAAGTAATATTGAACAAGGGTTTACCCCGAGTTCAATATTATCTTTTGCGCTCCGTTAAACCCCATATTGATAGAGTATAGAAGTGCCATAATTGTTTTATTATATTTGATTGACATTGCTGAAGTCACTGATGACAAACAAAAGAGGAGTGGTATTTCTATTGTGGGTGTCAAAGGGGTGTGGCGACGTCAATCAAGGTTAGTGTGCAATATGATAATTTATCATGATCAACTGTGCAATATTATGCTTTATTGAGTAGATACATTTCCTTACTTTATACATAGAAATAAAAGTACAAATTTAATAATTCTATATATGAATTTCTGAGTATATGTTACTGGAGCCTTCTATGAATATCCTGGACCATATTACAAATAAATGTTGTCTACATCAAATTCTTTCTTTTTTTGTTTTTGTTTTTATTTTGATGTACTTCAACCGGAATGGTTTACAAATATTTTAATTAAGTTTTTAATTTTTTAAAAGCTATTCTAACAATTATTCATAAGATCTTGTAAACGACATTGTTCTTACTTTTGGTACATGTAAATGTTTTTCTGTCACAATGAGTACCAGGTTCACATTCAGCAGTAGATGGAGCGCCTAACAACAAATTACTAATACAGCTCTGTCCTTCTCCTGCAAAATAAAGTGAAATGTTATCATAAAATATCGCGTCCGACCTCATGCAATTATGTATTGCCATCAACTCCCAAGGGTGTACAATTGTGCTTTCATATGTTCGGACTCGGGTTGTCATATCAAAATCAAAAAAGTTTTGGAAAATAATATTCCCGAAACTCACTTCAAATATCCTGGTCATGCATTTCAGATTCCTTGAGATTTGCCCAAAACATCTCTAGTCCAAACAATCCAAGTTGTCAATATTCCGTTTCCATTTTTTATTTAAATAAGTAATGTTTGATATGTTTTGGTCTATAGACATTGTATACAAAACATACAAATTTTCACTTAAATTTAAACATTTCATTCCATATTTAAGAAAGAATTCATTGAGCTTGAATATATATTCTAGTTTTACAACAGGTAAAGTTGGCCTTTTATGCCAAATATTGTACCCTGATCGACAACCAGTGGTAAAATATCGGGATAAAGGGCCAAACCCGTGCTAAGCTCTGCATATATTCTAGCTCAATTTCGATTCTAACAGAGAAAAGTAATTAAGTTTTTGGAGCACTTATAGGTAAAGGTTAAAGGCAAATGAAGGCTGTTCCATTAATTGAACATACATTTGTATAGCATTAATTAAGTGAAAATCTCTGTGTATAGAAACTGGCATATGAGTTATTATTGGGTCCATGTAATTCATTTTTGTATGTAGTATGTGTGTGTCCTCGTTTTCTTTTCTGTTTACTTTATTTCTGGATACTTATTTACATTGCGGATATTGGAACAGCAATGAAGATATAGCCGTTTTCCCACGGACGTGGAAACAGTTAAATCATTTACAAGACGTCAGTTAAGAATATAAAATAAAATACTATTAACACAAATGTAATTTTCATTACTTAAATTAACTAAGTACAAAATAAATAAATAAATAAATGAATTGATGAAATAAATTGATGCAAGTTGGAATAAATGCGACTGCAACCGCTTTATACATTTATTTACTGAAGGAACACTTTTTGCTACCTGCAGTAATTTTCAATGTATATATATATTGGTATTAACTATGGTATGAAGTCAGGATCTAGTACAGCTGTTGCTTTGAGGACTTTATCGTCACCTGCTGGGACAACAATCAGCCATTCACCTGACACACGACAACATATCTTGTATGTACTGATTAGAGTAGGAACAAAGAAAACCAATTTACGGACGATTTTAAAATTCCGTCTTATCTAAGAGAAAAGAACACGCTGTATTTATAAGATAGATATAACAGGCGAAGGACACATTCCAATTGTAATGAAATTGAAAGTTGAAAATCAATCTGAAAACGAGAAGGCAATGACTTGGCTTTCCCAAATACATGTACTTGTAATTTTTACCTTGTCTCTGTCTTTTTTCTTCAGTAGACATACAATAATTGGTGGACCAACGGATTTCCCAAACCACCCATTTTTTGTGAAAGTGATTGAAATTTCAATCAGAGGTAGGAAAAAATAACAAAAGGCTGAATTCCTCTTTATTCTGATACCCAGAACCCGTTTTCAAATGTTGGATTGCATTGACAATTCTGTTTGAAAGGTCACATATAGCTACAAAGTTTCCTATGAATGCAACATTGAATGAAACGTCCTTTTCGACCGTGTATGACATAAAATATAAAACAATATACAATTCATGGCTTACATTGAGGTTAAGGATCTTTCATTCCAAGAGAAATAATATTTACCGAGGCTTTAGCCGAGGTAAATATCCTTTCTCTGAAAGTAACAAATGCTCAACAAATCCTTGACACAGCACCTTTTGTGACAATGTTTTTGCTCGTGAAAAATCTCTTTATAAACTACACGTTCGACATTAATGAAAAAACTATTAAATGTATACTCAATACAATGGAGAGGTAGGTACATGTATATTGCTGGTAAGAAAGGGAAAGTTCACAATTTGGAAGTTTAAATCATCAAGTTTGTCATATATCAAATAGTTGGAACAATTAAGCTATGACTACAACATCCAGTTAAGACACTGCTACTTATAGTTATCCTTTGTAGCACAGCCTTACTACCTTATGTGCGTACATCTGAACTTACATTTCAATAAATTTTAAAATGTCCACGCAACTTGTTGTTGATTTAATTGTCGAAATAGATTTCCCGCAATTATATATTTTGTGAGATTCACACGAATTTCATTGGGAATAATTTTCTTCATCTAGTTCATGATTGAAGAAAAACGTATTATTCGCTCCCGATTGCAAAAAAAAATTAAAATTCTGTTCGCATGAGATTTGATTTTCTTCTTTTTTCCAAAGGAGAATGTTCATCTATCAGTAAGCGCATATGAAATAAAAATATCTGAAGACAAAAAAAAAAAAAAAAAAAAAAAAAAAAAAAATTGCCATATGAAATTATTCATATGGATTTCTAAATGTTTTGATTTGATCTGAACTGAAGAGACATAAGTTGTCGAAATGCGCATATGCAAAATCTAAATTGACTGTAACTTCNTAGCATAGTAATTATCTAATTACTGCAGATAATCGTTCGGTGTATAGCTGCAGCAGAAAACAAAGTACATACCAATCTGTTGAACACAGGAGTCGCAGCATCCACAGTATCCGCCACCCTTTACGAATCTCCCGTTACATGCCGTAACAGCGGCGCATCTGACAAGAGCACATGTATTTTGCGTGCATTGTATCAAAGCTTCGGTTGAAGCAACTAGTAAAGCCAGTGCAATTAAAGCCTTCATTTTTAAATTGTGAATTGGTTTATTGTTAAGTGTTGACTGATAAACTATTATCTACACAAGCTTTTTATAGTCATTGTTTTACCTAGAGAATTTACGTAGGTTACAACAAATAGATTGTGCAATTTGGATGTTTGTCAAACCTTGAATGTTGGAGAGTTCACCTATGGTTTGATTCGAGATATGGTTACATATCTAGTCTGATATTACAAAATACGTAACAGCTAATGCGTAGTGTTTGGTCTGTAAATCAAAACTCATCCGTCACTGAGAGGTTTCCTCAATATTATTTAAGAAATAATTCATGGGCGGCGGTGGTTTGTTGGAGATTTACATATGGGTGGCCATTATTTTCGTTAATATTTTACCCAGAGCGTAGCGTAGCGGAGCGAGGGGTAAAATAAACGAAAATAATGGACACCCATATGTAAATCGACTACAAACCACCGGCGAACATGAATTATTTCGATTCTAAAATGACATCTAATGATCTGCGCGGACCTATAGTGTACGCGGTAAGGACAGCCATTACATACGATCTAATGACGTTTTTGTGCACAAATCATATTATGACGTCGTCTGTTTCAGCGTAAAGACTGATGTGACGTCGCTCATAATGTTATTGGAGATTCTAATATGGGAACAATGGAAACCATGACGACCAGCCATATGAAAGTCTCCAATAACAAAATACCGAAGTTACGGTAAATTTAGTTTCTGCAAAAGGCAATTCCGACAACTTATGTCTCTTCAGTGAAGATAAAATCTAAACATTTGGTGGACCATAAACTCAAAGATGTTTAAAGACTGATAGAAAATTTAAATGGAAAGCTAAAATCAGCTAAGGACAGACCTTTGCATGAGGGAGATACTCCTTAGTTTTCAAAAAAATTTACAAAACTTAAGATATTGCAAGTTTCCAAATAAGGAAATTACATACATGTACTACTCATCAATTTTTCTTTCAGTATATTAAGCGACGAAGTCAATTTTAAATGATTTTACAAAGGTACCTATATGATACGAATTCTACACTCATACTCTAAATCCACATTTACAAACTTGAAGGATTAAAACTCTCACACAGAAAGAACCAGTTCACATCAAAATGACGGTATGGTATCGCAGTAATTAAAACATAACGTATACAGTATACCAGTATTGAACGCTGAACATATTCAATTGGAAATACCATGACAGGAGAGGTCTGATAAAATTTGAGAAGTACATCAACCTGTTGTTGAGATAAAAAAATTTTCTGAATTACATAATACTTCCAAAAATGCATTTTCAATATTGTCAACAAATGGGGCTATATTTTTTTCAATAAGTTCACAAGTAAATATATGGATGCTCCCGCTAAAATGAGCATATTACTGCAACCATCGTGGAAAATAAAGGAACACACATTTGATATCCTTTTTGGAAGGGGGCGCTTGGAAGGAGTTTTTGCTCCGGGCTCTTTTACGAACAAGTTTTGTGTGCTTGCACGACCAATTTTCTCAAAATATTCCATTATTTTAACTGTTAGATTGGAATCCTGGCTACTTCTTAGTCCACACTTTCGTCCAGATCTTTTTCTCAAGGGCTCCTGGTATATTTTCTCAAAATTTCTATTGATGAACAAACATTGGGCGCATAGCAACAAAGCCAAAGGAAATAAGAGTGCAAGAACTTTATTTGACATATATACAAAATTATTTAACATTCTCAACACGTTGGGCAGGAGATGCTAACTCTACGGGTGACCCTGTTCTCGCCCATGGTTTTGTATTGGGTCCGTGTAGTTCATCTTTGTGTGTGTGTGTGTGTCTTCATTTTTCTTTTCTGTGCCGTACTCATTGTGTCTCTGTTTCTTTGTTGTTTCTGATGTTGCCATTGTCCTTGGATTATTCGTTTTGGGTTGACGGTACGGTTCTCACTTACTTATTTATTTGACAATATAAATCATAATAAGAAAAGAAATGTCATGCAAATCTTCATTTTCAACATGTGCATTGGATTATTTTTGGTTTAAAGATTAATGACTCTTCACTAACTTTTAAATGCATTATTTAATCTGGAAAAATCGACCATGGTAACAACAAATATCTTGAGCAATTTGAATGTTTATTTTCCGATTGATGTGACAATGTCATGAAGGTTAAGATAATATGAAAGATATAGTAGCACGAGTGCGAATACATTGCACTGTTACTGAGCATAGGGCTTGTGGCAATCAGTCTTTTTCTGACCCTGTGACGAAAAGTCGGGGGAGGGGCGGGGGCATATTGTTTTACCCCTGTCCGTTCGTCCGTCTTCCGTTCGTACTTCCGTCCGTCCGAGGGGATACACAGACTGTCCGTACAACTTCTCCTATAGTTTTGACGCTTGGAAGTTTTTATTTTGCAGCTCATTTGTACAAATATTGAATATGTGCATATTGTGGTAAAGATTTTGATTTTCATTCAATTTTGTTAAAAATACACATTGTTGAACTTAGTCATTTTTGGTGAATTAGTTATATTAAGTGTACATAGTTTGTCCGTGCAACTCCTCATACAGTTTTATGCTAGGGAGTTTTGATTTTGCAGATAATATGTACCAACATTGAATATGTGAATGTGGTAAAGATTTTGATTTTCGTTCATTTTTGTAAACAATACACATTGTTGAACTAAGTAATTTTTGTTGAATTAGTAATAGGGGTATATTTTTGTTTGTACATAGTTTGTCCGTGCAACTCCTCCTACAGTTTTATGCTAGGAAGTTTTATATTTTGCAGATTATATGTACCAACATTGAATATGTGAATGTGGTAAAGATTTTGATTTTCGTTCATTTTTGTTAAAAAAGAACGCATTGTTGAACTTATTCATTATTCGTGATTTTACATAGAGGGTACATAGATTTCCCCCGCAACTCCTCTATAGTGTTGATGCTAAGATATTTTTTATTTTGCAGCTCATTTGTACAAATATTGAAGATGTGCATATAGTAAGGATTTTGATTTTCGTTCATTTTTGTCAAAAATATACATTGTTGAACTAAGTAATTTTTGGTGAATTAGTAATATTAAGTGTACATGCATGTAGTTTGTCCGTGCAACTCCTCCTACAGTTTTATGCTAGGAAGTTTTTGATTTTGCAGATAATATGTACCATCATTGAATATGTGAATGTGGTAAAGATTTTGATTTTCGTTCATTTTTGTTAAAAAATAACACATGGTTGAACTTATTCATTAATCGTGATTTTCCATAGAGGGTATATGTACATAGATTATCCGCGCAACTCCTTCTCTAGTTTTGGCGCTAGGACTTTTTATTTACAGATTGTTTGTACCTATTGTGAAGATGTGCATTTCAAAAGGATTTTGATTTGGGTGCATTTTTCTTAAGAATATACATTGTTTAACTTAGTCATTTTTGGGGTGAATAGAAGGTTATGTATATATAGATTGTCCATACAACTATTCGAACATTTTTTTTTATGCCAGAAAGCTTTTATTTTGCAATTCATCTGTACCTTTTTGGGACCATTTAGGGCTTGCGATATGGTGTGAGGTTCCTCACTGTGTTGAAGACCGTACGGTGACCCTAGATGTTTTTTTAGGTCGTTTTAACCTGGATATGGGATGTTGTCTCCTTGACATTTACCCTATTTCCTTTCTTTTTCATCTATGTTGAAGATTAGCATGTGGTAAGGATTTTATTTTGGTTCATTTATCACACATATACTTGGTTGAACTTGATTTAGTAATAGACGAGTTAAGCGGGGCATCATATGTCTTACATGCACAACTATCATTATTCTGTATTTTGTTATAACGTTGGTTGTATACACTTTTTGTATAGCTTGATCCACAAACATTTTGTAGCATAAACCAGAGGGCTAATGTGTAACAATGCATGATAAAACATAAACAATTAGTTGCTTATGTCGCCGAGACGCAGTCGGGACGACATATTGTTTTTTGGTCAGTTTCTTTGTTATTATGATTCCACAAAATCTATTTTGTGGAATACAGGTTTAAAAGTCTCAAGGGTTTAACATTTTCGCTTAACATCGAACTTTTCATTAAGAAACCTTTCGACATTAGAACTATCATAACCAACGATACCATATTTCCCCCATTTCTGAGCAAACAAGGTCTAAAATGTCTATGTTTTCTAAGTGCTATTCATTAATCGAAATTCCACAAATTGCTGAAAATATGTACTATCGGAAGACTCAAACTTATTTTGGGTATAAAATTCAACTGAAGGCTCTGAACCTTAGCCTGTATCGCTCACCTGACAAAATGCTTCTTTGCCCTGCATGACCAAAAATCATCCTTTCTTCCAATGAGGTTTAATGTTAGCTTAGTTGTCCATTGTTTTTTTTGTCAGATCCTATTTAAATGAATAATCTTTGCAATGGACCTTCTATGATAGATCACCCCAATACATTTTAGTTAAATTTGCTTCAACAGTTTCAGAGCAGATGATGGAAAATAATTTTCCCATTGGCTCCAATGTTAAACTATGTTCTGGGCTGGCGGTCATGTTTTTTATCGGATCGGAACAAAATAAAAATTCTACGCAAAGGACCTCCCATACATCATTCCTGTAAAATTTCTCATAGAGTCAAATGTTAAAATATGTTCCGTGCTGGTAGCCATATTTCGTCAGATTTGAACGAAATGAGCAATCGTTGTACACCATTTCTGTAAAGTTTGATTGAAGTTGCTTCTGTAGTTTTAAAGTAGAACATGGAAATGCATTTTTCCAATAGAGTCAAATGTTAAACCTAAGTTCAGCGCTGGTTGTCATTAATTTAGTAGGATCAAAACGAAATGAGCAATCTTTGTAAAAGATCTTCCATACACCATTCCTGAAAAGTTCGATTGAATTTGATTCAGTGGTTTCAGAGGAGAAGATGAAAATGAGATTTTCCCCTAGGGTCCAATGTTTAAGTATGTTCCGTGTTGTCGGTCGTGTTTGTTTGTTTTGTTTTTGTTTTTTATCAAAGCAAAATGATCAATCTTTGTAAAGGACCTTCCACGCACCATTCCTGTAAAGTTCGGTTGAATTTGCTTCAATAGTTTCAGAGGAGAAGATGAAAATGAGATTTTCTCATAGGTCCAATGTTAAACTTTGATCCTTTGGCCATGTTCATAATCGGATCGGAACAAAATGAGCAATGTTTATAAAGGACATGTAGCACATCTTTCCTGTAAAGTTTGGTTGAATTTGCTTCAGTGGTTTAAGAGACGAAGATGAAAATTTGATTTTTCCCATACGGTCCTATGTTAATGGTGAATAAAAGGATATGGAGTAAATGCACATC
Organism: Modiolus philippinarum; assembly: GCA_002080025.1. Taxonomy (NCBI): domain Eukaryota; kingdom Metazoa; phylum Mollusca; class Bivalvia; order Mytilida; family Modiolidae; genus Modiolus; species Modiolus philippinarum. The sequence goes on from MJUU01024301.1 coordinate 55,463, forward strand.
AGACAAAGTCTCTACAAATACATGGTNACAAGCAAAGGAACAACGCTTTTATTGTTGTTCTTCATCTTGAAGTCACCATGAGGCCTTCAACAATGAGCTTTGCTCATACCTCATAGTAAGTTCAAGACGGCCCCTAGCACCGGTTTTAGCGGAATTCTTTGCTAATTGTCGAGCAACGCTACATCCATGTCTTTCTTGGTCATGGGTCATGGTCTTTCTTGAACCTAAGTTCTGCGCTGGTGGTCATGCTTTTTATTGGATCCGAACGAAATGAGCCATCTTTATAAAAGAAATTTAGTACATCATTACTGTAAACTTTGGCTGAATTTGTTTCCATGGTTTAGAGGAGAAGATGAAACTACAAAAAGTTTAACGGACGGACGGACGACGGACGCCAAGTGATGGCAATAACTCACACTGACCCTTTGGGTCAGTTGAGCTAAAAATTGGTGTTGTTTCCATGGAACAAAAAAGCGGGAAAATAAAAAAAAAATCCAAAACCGTTAAGGATGCTCGCTGGTTGTTTTTGGGGTTTCTGTCAGATATTCGGACATCTATTTGGTTTAATCTATTCAAAATCATTAAATTCTTTTGCCCACGAATCCCTATATTTTGTTTGATAATATAAATTTATAAATCTTTTTAGCATTCTGACAAAATTTCATTGATCCAATTTATTTTGTCACATCCGTTCATGAATAAATATTGCTCATGTGAAACCTATTAAAATTTCACAGTAGTTCAGATACAACAAAATTTTCGGAAATGAAAAAATATGTTAGTTGTAAAGCTTTTTTCCAGCATTACCATTCTCAAATATTTCCTCAAGTTCAGCTGAGCAAGAATCCGCGTTCGAACTATTCATTTCCAGCAACCCGACATGTTACAAACATCCATAACACAACACTAAAGTAAGTCTATAAAGATTACACTTAAGATCTGCTAATTATCTAGCTATATCAAACTAGAGACTTAATTCATATTGGTATGCATCTTTTTTGATATGAAGGCCTGACTGACTTTTAAATGTGTGTAACTACGTCTTGTTATTGACGATAGATAAATATGATATATATCACCGAAAAATACATTGCCAAGTCCTTTTAATTTGCATGAAAAAAAAAAAAAAAACAAAGGTCATGGCTTAAATACAATACCAGCATATACCTTACATGTACATAACTGGGTAAATCGGCATCAAACCTTACCTAAACGTGTAACACAAGCATCACAAAGATGAAACTTACCTAAACGTGTCACACATGCATCACAACAGCCACAATATCCACCCCCTTTCGCAACTCTACCCTTGCAGTTACTCAGTGGAGCACAGAAAACCGTTGCACATGCATTTAGTTCACATTGGAATAGGGCAGTCGGGCTTGATAAAACAGCAAAGAAAATGAATCCAATCAAAATTTTTATGGAAGTCATATTAAAGTAAGTGTCTCCTTAGAATTTCTGTAGAACAATTCGTCGCTTATCTTTTGGTTATAGATAAAAGATATCTCTCTAAATTTCGCTGGTAATGTGTTTCACTTATAATAGTGAAATGTTTTGCATTGGAAACTGCAAAATTTAAAAGAGAGAGAAACTATAAGTACAGCCAATTTAGGGCTTATGGT
>MJUU01024303.1:0-15634 GCA_002080025.1 Modiolus philippinarum
ATATTTGATTCCAATTTTGGTAAATTTCCCGAAAGTGTCAAAGACCACATATTTTTTTTTGGATTCTACCTAGCAACAATACTGTTAGGATTTGTTTCCATTAGGGCAATCATTTTCACTAATTCAATTTCAAAAATATTTGATTCCAATTTTGGTAAATTTCCTGAAAGTGTCAAAGACAAAATATTTTTTTTGAAGTTCTACCTAGGAACCAAACTGTTAGGATATGTTTTGATTAGGGCAATCATTTTCACCAATTGGATTTCCAAAATTAGTTGATTCCAAATTTGGTAAATTTCCTGAAAGTCTCAAAGACCACTTATTTTTTGAAATTCTACCTATCAACTATATTTTTCGGATCAATTTCAATTAGGACGATCATTTTTAACAATTGGATTTCAAAAATCCTTGATTCCAATTTTGGTAAATTACCTGAAAGTCTCAAAGACCACTTATTTTTTTGAATTCTTCCTAGCAACCATACTTTTAGCATTTGTTTTGATAGGGTCAATCATTTTCACCAATTGGATTTCCAAAATAATTGATTCCAAATTTGGTAAATTTCCTGAAATTGTCAAAGACCACTAATTTTTGGAATTCTACATTGAAACCATAGTTAAAAAATTATTAGAATTAGAAGAAACATTTCACCAATTTGATTTCCAAAATATATGATTCCAAGTTTAGTAAAATTCCTGAAAGTCTCAAAGACTACTTATTTTTTTTTAATTTTGTTGCAGAATTGTTGCATATAGTCTGTAGATGCACATAAGCTTTCAGAATTTTGATTCCGGTTCCAACTTTGGTAAATTTCCTGAAAATGTCAAAGACTGATATTTTTGGACATTTTGCATCTTATATTTTGGTAAGTATTTGAAAAAAAAATATTCTGAAATCTTAGAATTCGAAAATGTGATTCCAATTTTGGTAAATATCCTAAAAGTCTCAAAGACCACTTATTTTTTGGAATTCTACCTAGCAACCATACTTTTAGCATTTGTTTTGATAAGGTTAATCATTTTCACCAATTGGATTTCAAAAATATTTGATTCCAATTTTGGTAAATTTCCTGAAAGTCTCAAAGACCACTTTTTATGGAATTCTACCTAGCAACAATACTGTTAGGATTTGTTTCTATTAGTGCAATCATTTTCACCGATTGAATTTCAAAACTATTTGATTCCAATTTTGGTAAATTTCCTGAAAGTCTCAAAGACCACTTTTTTTGGAATTCTACCTAGCAACAATACTGTTAGGATTTGTTTCTATTAGTGCAATCAATTTCACCGATTGAATTTCAAAAATATTTGATTCCAATTTTGGTAAATTTCCTGAAAGTCTCAAAGACCACTTTTTTGGAATTCTACCTAGCAACAATACTGTTAGGATTTGTTTCCATTAGGGCAATCATTTTCACTAATTGAATTTCAAAAATATTTGATTCCAATTTTGGTAAATTTCCTGAAAGTGTCAAAGACCACATATTTTTTTGAAATTCTACCTAGGAACCAAACTGTTAGGATATGTTTTGATTAGGGCAATCATTTTCACCAATTGGATTTCCAAAATTAGTTGATTCCAAATTTGGTAAATTTCCTGAAAGTCTCAAAGACCACTTATTTTTTTTAATTCTTCCTAGCAACCATACTTTTAGCATTTGTTTTGATAAGGTCAATCATTTTCACCAATTGGATTTCCAAAATAATTAATTCCAAATTTGGTAAATTTCCTGAAATTGTCAAAGACCACTAATTTTTGGAATTCTACATTGAAACCATAGTTAAAAAATTTATTAAAATTAGAAGAAACATTTCACCAATTTGATTTCCAAAAATATATGATTCCAAGTTTGGTAAAATTCCTGAAAGTCTCAAAGACTACTTATTTTTTGGAATTCTGCCTAACAACCATATATTCTTTAATTCCTCATGGCAAAAATAGTGACTGTCAATAGTTTAATTTCAAAAATGTTAAGAAAAATTATACCAATGGTCTATAGCTGTTTTGTGTGTCAAACAGGGGGTGCGGGGATCACTGTCGTTTCCGACAGTCATTACTCTAGTTATTTATTATTCTTATTAGACTAAATTTCCTCAAGGACTCGTAAAAAATCGTAAAAAAAGGAAGCTAGATCCTTCAATCGTACTTACAGATATATTGATGATGTTCTTTCTATCAATAACGCATTATTTGCAGAATGGATCCCATAATTATATCCACCAAAACTAGAGATAAAACAATGACAAAAATGGTCTTCTCAGTACTAAAATTTACGACAAAAGGGACGATTTTAATTTATTTCAAAATTAGCAATTTTCCTAACATGGACAGTACTATTCCAGCTTCTCTTGCTTACGGAGTGTATGTTTCACAGTTGATATCGTTACGCGAGAGCTAGAACAAATTATACAGACTTTATCTCTGCGACGTTCGTATTTACCAAGGCTAAAAACAAATCCCGTCTCATACGATCATTAAAAAAATCTTTAACAGATATCAGTCCCTTCAGGAAAAAATTGAAGTTTCGGTTCCAATTCTGATTCAAGTTTCTTTTTTTACTTAGTACTGGGATGATAATTGTTTAACTGTCTAGGTCCTTTCAAAAGCAATTGCTGTTGAGTAGCTACCGGACACTATCGCAATAGAAGGGGAGGTTTGAATGCCTGTACCAAGTCAGGACCATTGCGTTCCACAATTTTCCGGTGGTTCCCACCTGATTTGTTTTGTTTTGTTTTTGTCTCGAACTTCGGCTCTTGACAACTCTATTCGGAAATTTCGTTATTGCCCCCATTTCAATGAGTATAGAAAAGGAACAAAAGCGTTAACTAATTAATTTGATGTGAAAAATGTCACATGGTCTTTAAGAGACATTTACTGGTTATTGAAAGTGCCATGTTTTGCTTGTCCAAACTCATAACAGCAATGAACAATTGATAGCTATAAACCTAAATATCACTAGCATGTGCCCATTTGTACCAGCGATGATGCTAAAAATATAGTGACCAAATCAAATACAAAACCATAATTAAGGGGGTAGACCCGGGGAAGCCTAAAAATTTCCCCTCGTTTAATTTTCTTAATATTTTCAATATTAAAACTACACATGTTCATGTCGACTTTCAACAATTTTTACCGTCCCGTTTTATGTCTAGTGGTCATCAAAGATACCCTGTTTTCTCATATTATTTGGTCCGTTCAGGACTTGATTGTGGAGTATAAAATTGACTCTAATTAAATTTGTATTTGATTCAAAATTATTTCAAATGCAAAATTATGTAGTTTAGACATGTCTGAAAGTAAGCATGAATAATGATAGTAAATTTAACTAGTTTGAACTGAAATACATGGGTGTTCTGAATAGTATAGGCTGGAATGTTCACTCTGTTTTGATCACTATTAAACACTTCTTGTAAAAAACTCTGTCGTTTAATTTTCACCAAAAACTGAGAATAGAAAGAAAACTAGGATATGTAAGATATATAAAAATTTTAGAAAATTCTACCGTCCCAATTTTTCTTAATTTAGAATAAAGTGGGTGAAAATCAATAAAATTGCTGAATCTGTGCTATAAATTATCTCCCTTGGAAGAAATCTGAATTTTATATGTAAAATATAAAAATGAATCCAACATGTTTCCAATTGTTTTGATTTGATCTGCACTGGTGAGACATAAGTTGTCGAACTGCGCATATGCAGAAATTAAATTAACAGTAACTTCGGTATTTTGTTATTTATTACCACTGGACCGATGCCACTGCTGGTGGACTGTTAGTCCCCGAGGGTATTCACCAACCCAGTAACCAGTACTTCGGTGCTGGCCAAAAACCCGATTTTATTTGGAAACATGCAATATCTAAATTCAACAAAATTTTGTTCAAAACTAAGGAGTATCTCCCTCTCGCATAACTCTGCATGTCCTTAGATCATAGAGATGAACAGGGATTTTCGACGGTAATCGCGTAATTGATACCGATTTTTGGATTATTTTTTATTCAGTACCCATTAACGAATCTGAAATACCCGTCTTTTGATGATCTTACATTTAAACGGAGTTTTTGTTATTCCAATACTGATATCATCCTTGTCATATACATCTATTTCAAGGTTTTACCGCCTGCTTCTAGATATTGGTGATTAAAAATTAAAAATAGAAAGAAAAAAAATTTGGGAATACCGCAGCAGTTCATATTTCTAAGTCTTTTCTCGTGCCCCTTTTCCAATTTGAGGCATTCTTGCATTAGAACGATTATTACTTAACGGATTTCAGAAGCCACGTTGACGTGCTTCATGGTTTTATATAAATCTTGGTCTAGCAATATGTCCGACATATAATGGCACAATAAGGAAACATCGTGACTGTGTAGTTGGCGTTAGATTGAATTCATTTTTACTTGTTAGAAATTTCCATGCCTTCGGCTGTTAAACGGGGAGAAGTGATATAAGGACGGGGAACAAATAAAGATGATCATATTTTATTGTCTGATGTATATCTTTCAATGAATCTCGGCCGGTTGTTTTATTTGAATACTAACACTAACTAAATTTAAGAAATTTAGTTAAAAACTTAGGTGCATTCCCTCCTGCGTAACTCTGTCCTTAGCTGATTTTGGTTTTTCCCATTTAGATTTTACTGGTAACTTATTCTTTCTGAACTTTTACACATATTTCGGATTATGGATTTTTAAATATTTAGATTAAATCAATTAGCCGTAAAGTTTTCCCCATGTTGGGTCATTTTCAAAATACGTTCAAATGTTGTCGAAAATCGTGTAAGATGCTCTCTGATCCAATACTTAATAGAACTAAAATTATATACGTCACACTTGTTTTTTTTTGACAGATTGGTAGTCAAACATTACTTTAGTGTCAATTTAAGCCATTTTACAGTCTTTAGGAAGATAATACTACTCAAAAATCACCGAGAACCAAAACCATTTTCTTTTGTTGCGAGTGTATCTATTAAACATTTGCCTTTTCAAATAGCAATTAGTTAAGTTTGGTTCTTGAGGTCATATACAACGAATTTTAACAAAAACCTACCAAAATTTTTTGATTCAGTGGCTGAATCTTGTATCTAAAAGTGTGAAAAGCATCTGAATGTGTTTTGTTACGATAGTGTATAAAATAGATGAAATATTGGAGAAGATTGAGTGCATTTGCAAAATAAGTATTCTGAAGGAAATTAATTCATGGGGAAGTAAGTATACCTCTTTTGTTTAAAACTAAGAAGTATCTCCCTCTTGCATTACTCTGTCCTTAGTTAATTTTGGTTTTTCTATTAACAGCTTATTGGTAATTTGTTCTCTATCAGATTTTACACATATTTCGGTTTATGGATATCTGACTGCTTTGATTTGATTTGCACTGCAGAGACAATAGTTATCGAAATGAATACATGTATATGTATACACTAAATTCACAGTAACTTCGGCCTTGTCTTATTTACATAGACCTGATGCACTGTGCTAAGACTGTCAATGTTCGCAGACGACATAAATTTATAAAGAAGTACATTCGACTGATGGAATAACTGTTAATAAACTTTGGGGATACATGATATATATCGCTCGCCCCACGCATCGCTTGACTTGCACATTAATTTAGGGCAACAGCAATTATAATAAAATCTGAGTCTTTTACTGTTTTTTTTAACTTCCTTGCAAAATACTTGATGTGATCGTTTATGCATGACCGAGGGACCAGGGCCACTATTTGGACGCAAATAAGAATGTATTCCTCAAGACGAATCTGCATATCATACATCAAGTTGCTGAGGCCATTTGTACAAGCTAAACTAAGTGCTTGCTAAAATCTTAATGTATTCATTCATGCATGACTATAGGGCCAGTGTAACCATCTGGGCAAGGAATCGGTATGTACTCCTCAAGACGCAACTTCATGACAAATATCAAGTGGCTAGCGTTACAGGTACCGGCTGTAAAAAGGCTTACGAAAAACTTAATGTGTAGTTGTTCATGCATTACTAAGGGCCAGGACTACCATCTTGGCGTGGAATCGGTATCTAAGAAAATTTAGTCAAAACCTTAGGAGTATCCCCCACCTGCATAACTCTGTCCTTAGCTGATTTTGGTTCGATGTCTACTGAAATTCATGATGATTCTTTACCAAACCCTTCGGGAAGTTTTGAATTTAATTTTTCATTAGTGGTGCGACAGTGTTTTACCAGCAGAATGGGCTTCTTGAGCTAGCCAGCAGTTTAGCGGCGACCACTCCGCGACCCATCTTTCCAAATTACGTTTTGTCTTATTCATTCCTTCTCAAGATTGTGGTCTTAGAGTTAGTAGTCTACCTGGTTTGGGTTTTTTTGTGTGTTTATTACCGGTATACTATGGGAAAACGAGATAGAGAAAGGGGAGGTTTGGGTACCCATAAACCGGTTTAACCCTACCGCTTGCTCTTTCTAGTGCCGGTACCAAGTCCGGCTATCCCGAGCTCCTATCGTTGTCTACGTTTATTTTTTTTGTCTTTTTGTTGTGTTTCTTGTGCAGGTCCCTAGTAGATTGTGGCATGTAATTGTAGTATCCGGTCATTGTAAGTGTTTACTGTTATCTTGACTATATTAATGTACTACCAAAAACGCAGCTGCATATCAAATATCAAGTGGTTAGCAGTACTAATAGAGGCTGTACAAACTTAAAATGATCGTACATGCATGACTAAGGGACCAGATCAGAAACACCATCTGGGCGTAAAATCACTAGATAAGAGTCGTCTTCGTTTCCTTCCAGTTGTGCAATAAAAATCTACAGCACATTGATAAAGAGAAATATATAGGTTCTTCATCAAGAACCCAATTTCGAAGAGGACATAAGAAGATCAACAAAGCTGGAAGCATTAATATTCCTTATTCAACGCACATTACCTCGCTATGAAAAACATCGCCAGCATTCAAAGCAAAAGCTGACCCATTTAAGGTTTTAAACTTGCAACATGACTATACGACCAGTCAAATACCATCATTATTTAGTACAAAGAGACAATAAAACTAGAAGTCATAGCAAGAAATAAGTCCATCAAAAATCAGAAAAATTCTTCACACACGTAGGGATGCAAACTTGGAACAACTTGCGAGAGGGAGTCATTAGTACAAAAACAGTTAAAGCTTTTATGAGAAGGCTAGATAAACATAAGTATTGACTGATTGATAGATGTTTTACGCCAACTTAGCAATATTTCAGCTATATCGTGGCGAGAACTGTCAAGTATATTGAATAAAATAAACATAAGGAACATCAGAAACTAATGTAAAACTATGAATTCAACATAGCTACCGGATGTGACATTATAACGAGCCATATCAATGATGGTATAAATTTTAGCTTAGTGGTCGCTGACCAGCTTTCAGATGAGAAACTGTGAGTACCTGTAGGTTTCTATAAGACACATTTTGATAAAATCAATGCGAATCTTAATTAAATAACAAACATTTGCTTTTCACTTGAATGGATTTTGTCAATATTTCACATTTCTATCAAGAAACCCCATGGAATAAAATAAGATACGTACACATAAAAAAAAATTAAAGGATATGGAGTGAATGTACATGTGACAAAAACGCACACGATACATAGAAAAATCCAGTTTATCAAGGACAGGGCTTTTAGTCCTGTCTACATCTTGATGTCGCCTGATGAACAATATTCACAGGTGAACAATATTCAACCCCTCAAGCGAGATCAAGAAGGCCCTAGCGTGCACTTAAACGGTATTCTTGACAAAAATTATATAAAGGTCACTCCCTTGCTCCCTATCCGCCATGGAGTACCAACTTTGGCGATGCTAAGGGTTATCCAGCTGAAAGCACCAGGGTTACAAGAAGAGAATAAAAAAGATTGAGCAACATCGATTGCAGATGAAATATGTATTTGAAGCAACACATGTTGGGAGCGGTCAATGAGGTGAAAAGTAAAACCGGGCAATGTCTACCGATAAGTATTTAAGTAGCCCCACGAAAGACAAAAACATGGACAAAAACAATATCGATAGACAACACGGGGCACATCGAAATAGATGTAGGCGAGCCTTGCAGTGTAACTTGGGGTGAAAGGGCAAATGTCCATCTTCAAAATAATAATTTATTTTCCATATATACAAATGTGAATTTTCTATCACTTTATTGATTGATACTGAAGATTGCAATACTAACTTTAGTCAAGGAAGAACATTTTTAATGAAATTTGCAACATAATAGATTTTTGGATATCCAGATAAAAAGATAATCAGATTTGACAGATGACTTGTTTTTACTTGAACTGCACTGGAGAGATATAAGTTATCGAAATGACTATATCCAGAAACTACATTTACAGTAACTTCGGTATTTTGTTATCTATTGCAGTCATAAACGACATCTCGACAACATCTCGTCTTTTAACCATTAATCATGTACAATGACTTGTGTCTTTTCACCAACAGTCGTGTAAAGTACCATTTTATATGTTGTTTATTTTATCCAGCAGTTATGGAAAGTATCTCGATCCACCAGTCATTTAGAGTGTCATAATATGTTTAGTCTTTTAACAAGTTATGTAGTTGTTTCGATATATCAGTGTCTTAATATCTTATCTTTTAACCACAATTCATATTATTATGTCATTTTATCAAATAGTGTTGAATAGTCTCCTGATAAAAATCGTCTGCTAGTTTAGATTTTATCTGCACTGAAGAGACATAAGTTGTCGAAATGTTCATCTGCAGAAACCATATTAACAGTAACGTATTTTTTTTATTTACAGGCCGTCAAAAATCAGTATAGACAAAGATCATTCGACAGATACATCACAATTTTAATAAACCAATCACAATAAACTGACCGCAAGCATATACAGAACAACAATACGATGAACCAATCACTAAAGAGAAATAATATACAATTATGGCCCGCTGTTAAGGGAAACATCCAGATTTGTCAACCCGAGGAGGGAGTTGTTTCCCGAGTGCTCTGCCCGAGGGAAACCACCCCTCCAAGGGTTGACAAATCTGGATGATTCACGTAAATAGAGGGCCATAATTGTTTTATTATATTTTAAACAGTTTCATTAATTCCAAATCAAGAGTTCTTATTATGGTTTTAATCTCACAAAGAAGACTGATGCAATCTACTAGTAATTTTTAGATTCTTCAGGGTTGTTTCTCTCTGTGACGTCATATCCGGGTTGTTCAGCGGGAAACAACGGGTTGTTCCCGCAGTGATGTCATATCGAGGTTGTTTGCTAAAGCATCTGAGTTATTTTGAAGTCACATGATTGCTTTCATCCAATTAAATCTTCTCTTACTTAGTAAAATATAATAATACGTAATGTCCCAACTGATGCACGTGCGCAAAAGGGGAAAATTCCAATTCAAAGCACCTACAAATATTGAAATTAAATCAAATTTTATTATTCTTTTTAATCAAGTACGTACGATAGCATACGAAATCAATCAGTGATCGTGATATTTATGTATCGAAATGGATAATGAAGATTCCTACAAATTAATTATATGTCTCAATAGATCCCAACAGACATAGAAAGCTTATTTATTGTTTACCATAGAGAGCAACAGTAAACATTAGAAATAAACATAAAAGTCCAAATAGAAAAGATAAACGATAAATAGGTAATATTTCTACTATATAGTCAGAAGATTTCGGTCTATCCCTGACCGCAACAGAAAAGTTCTCCACTTCTTCTATATATGCAAAATGCAAGAAATTAGCATTAAATGGCAAAATACGGAAGTTGCTGTTAATTTGGATCTGCATATGCGCATTTCGACAACTTATGTCTCTTCAGTTCAGATCTAATCAAAATATTTGGAAATCCATATACCAAAATATGTGTAAAGCCTGATAGAGAACAAATTATCAATAAAATCTAAATAGAAAAGCCAAAATCAGCTAAGGACAGAGCTAGTCAAGAGGGAGATACTCATTAGTTTTGAACAAAATTTTGTTAAATTTAGATATTGTAAATTTCCCGCATAAAATCGGTAACTGAATGTGTGTAAAAAGTGTCCTTCGCCAAATACAAATTTAACAAAATAAATTAAACCTGAAATCTCACAAGAAATTGAAAACAAAATTAGTAACGCAAAGACAAATATTATTAATGCTTACAAATACTTACTAATCCTCTTCTGCAAGAAGGCTCTCTTTAACCTGTAACAGCAGCTCTTCATTTTCTTCATCTGATTTTATTATGTCCGGTCAGGTGGTGATTGATGCTCTATAGTTGTAATATTGCTCTTGGTCTTTCCAGAATCTGTCCAAACGTCTTTCGAAAGTTAGTAAATTGTTTGCTGACACAACATTTTCGGATAAATCATTCCAGGTGTTGACAACTCTATTACAAAAAGAATTTTTTTCTGATGTTAAGTCTACTTCTGCTCTTGAATAATTTATATTGGTGTCCTCGTGTTGTTGTTTGTAAACGACCCAAAGGGGAGTAATAACAACTCAAAGCCACCATAAGATCTTTAATTAATGGTGAGGAAACCCCACACCCAACGGCAGGTCGGAATCGGCCCCTAAATAAAGAGTAATTAAGCTCAGCGAAATAAACATCATCCTAAACTCCTATAGACATTAAGTAAACTAACTAGAAAACAGACAAGACACACAAAGGCTTAATAAATTTCCCGACTTAGGACAGGTGCAAACCTGCTGCGGCGGGGTTAAACTAGTTTTATTGGGCCCAAACCTTCCCCCTATAGCCAATGTGATAAATAATAAAACAATCGTAACAACAGTAAAATTCAGTTGGCAACAGGACTGAGTCAATTGTGAAAAATGAAACTGAAATAACTAAATATACGGACATAGAGATGAAATCACAAGATACTACTAGCAGTTAACTGATAAACCCGGTATTAATTTATTTGCTCTTCTTTGGACATTTTCTAACATATCTATGTGTTTCTTCAAATATGGATTCCAAACTGAATTGGCGTACTCTAGATGAGGTCTAACTAAACTGACATATAGAAGTCTTTTGTTTCCAAATCTAGGTATTCAAAAGTTCGGCGGATTACTCCTAGAATTGAGTTTGCTTTATTCACTTTCTCTTTTATATGTCTTTCAAATTATAATTTTTTGTCTATTGTTACTCCTACATCCTTTTCCGCTATCGAGGTATCCATAGGTTTATGGTCTGGTTTTAAACTATAATTATGTTGGTCAATATTGGAACGTCCAATTCTCATTGTTTTGCATTTATCTGGATGGAATTTTAACATGCACTTTTCTGACTAGGTATACATGGCATGATTGTGTTTCTGTAGGTCCTCACAATCATGATCTCTGTAGATTCCTTTGAATATTGTGGTATCGTCAGCATATAAATATGGTTCGCTGTTATGGTTTAATGAGTCAGGTAGATCGTTTATGTACAATACAAATAATACTGGACCAAAAACTGACCATCGTGGAATTCCTGATGTTACATTCCTCCAGTCTGAGCTCTCTACATTTACTGAAACTTTGTCTCCGATTCACTAAAAAGGATCTGATCCACTGTTGGTAGTGATGGCCGATTCGATACACACTTAGCTTATGTAAAAGTCTTTGATGCGGGACTTTATCAAAAGCCTTCATGAAATCACAATAAGCAACATCAATACATCCCCCAGCATCAATAATTTCTGTCCATCGATCAATCACTGTCAAAAGTTGTAATGATGTTGAGCGTCCTGATATGAATCCATATTGTTTATTACTATATAGTTTAAAGGTCTGCATATGTTTTACTATGTTCTCACGGACAATTGTTTCTAGAAATTTGCAGATTATTAAAGTTAAGCTGACATGTCTAAAATTTCCTGCACATTTTTGGTCTCCCTTTTAAATAATGCCACTATATTTGCACATTTCCATTGTTCTGGACATACTCCATTACTAAATGATGTGTTGAAGATGATGGATAATGGTGTACTTAAATGTTACTTAGTTCTTTCAGAATGCGTGGATGTATCTGATCAGGCCTGGTGACCTGTCGATCTTTAAATTATCAAGTTTTTTCTTCACAATATCAAAAGCTTGGGTTATGACTATCGTATCTAAAATAGGTATATCTGGATTTATGACGTTGAAATACCAGTTTCTTAATTACAAGTTAAGATAACGATTTGTATCGTGTATACTCATGCCATCAACTCATCCGGTAGTACCGTGCTTTATTTTTAAATAAAAAGATTTATATATTGTTCCTGCTAACACTACATCTAACAAAGCATTTTCATTTTTTATCGATCATTTGTTTGTTAACTTTAGTACACGTTTCATTGTTTACTATTTCCAAACCGGTAGGTGTGCAGGTTCAACATGATTTGATTGGACAGTGACGACTCCGGAGTAGTAATTAAATCGTGACGTACGATGTTTGCTTGAAGTGGGAATTTCCAAGGTCATGTTTGCACAGGTCAGTTAACTCGTCCATGCATTTTCCATACTGAATTTTGACGGCTTGTAAGATAGAGTTTGTTAGCTGATGTTAGATTTTAGTTTTCTACCATTTTAGTACGATGAATCCCTGAAATGAATCACCATTTTTCAGCGCAAAATGATATTTTGGAAGACATATATTACATTTAAAACTCTGTATTCAAATCTTATACAAATCCTAAAAACTATAGTTTATAGCCCTACTATCAAAAAAAAAAAAAAAGAAAAAAAGACATAGTTTCTATTGCTACCTTAATGTGTAACCATATAATTTATCTTGGTTTATTTCTTCTCTTTTTCCTAAATATGATGTCATTTGCTAAGAATGAATAATGTGAAATCCTAATAACAGATTGATATCCCTTGCTTTCTATATAATGTTTCAGTGAATGTTCCCCGCCACCTGTTATATGTAAAAATTCAACTGTCATCATTTCTATGTCTAATTTATCAAATGGAATAGTTTTAAGAACACTAAGTTCAGCACCTTCAACATCAAGGCTAAAAAAATCAACATGGGTGACATTAATTGCTGCAAGTATTGAATATAAAGGGAAACACTGGACTTCAATGATATTGTTTACAACACTACTTGAATTACTGATTTCTTTGTCTCCTTCGACAAGTTTTCCTCTGTTTCTTTGCTGTTTGAATCTCATCTGAAAATGAAATTAATTGTTAATCCTTTCTTAATTAATTAAACTCCTATAGGGAAACATTTTCAAAACATATTGCTGTCACCGCATTCTATAAAATATTTTTAATTGTCTTAAATTAGCAAAAATATAAGTCATTGGACACCTTTGTAACCACAAAAAGACACTACGTAATAGTAGTCACTAGCTATATTGGTTCTTTGAATCTTACATCCTGTAGTGGAGATCAGTTTGATAGACCCAAGAAAGAAAGTCCCGTCATTCAATTTTGTGTGTATAAGGTTGAATGAAATATATTTGATATTTGGTGATTTTTCGTCAATTTAAACTTCAAAAATCGTTTCTCTATATAAAGGTACTGCGTATATTATAGGTTATCATGCATTGAACAATCATGTTAGTTGGTTCAGTGCATGATAACATTTTTATGCTTAGTTGCGTTTAACTTACAATCTACATTTAACAACACGGTTCTACAGATAAACGCTTTGTTGACCGCGTACACAACTGAACAAAATGACGTTTTCGTAATACATTGAGCGAATACAGATAAGTTATTTCATATAATTTACATGTAATTCTAAGTGTATTTCATATTTTAATTTTTTAATGTAAATTTACGCCTGCATTAAATTACTGTTACATTACGTGGAAGTAAACTATGTTCAATTTCGATATGTTTATTTATCCATGCTTACTGCATGTTTATGAATTTTGTCTTTATGTTCAATTCTTATATGTACGCTTTTGAATGACTTTGGTCTAGGTGAAACACTCCGTTATCAAGATTATTGATTTTCTTGTTGTGTATGGCAGACATGGTTATTTAGAACGTGGTTAATCAGCCAATAGAATCTAAGTTTACATCCGCATAACCGCACAATTAGATTAATTACTTCAACATTTTGACACGTCTCTGAATCCATTTGTACTTGCACATCGGCGTGAATAAAACGAATCCAGTTGTAACCATTTTTTAATTGTTTTGTTTGGTCTGTTCATTAAGTGTATCAGTGTTGTTTTGCAATACACATTCAGTAATCCTAAGAGTAAGCAAAATTTTCATTATGCAATACAGAAAATATTACAGTACATTTCATTCAATGTCTAAATTCTTGGACTACTAAAAGATCGCATGATGTCCTCTTTACTTTAACTCCGAAAAAAATCCATCAAAATGGTCCAATGTGAAATAAGCAGAAATTTACTGTATGCATGTGAGTATTATAAACAATCCATAACCACGTCCATCTATGTTTGTTAGCCGCGTCTCTACTTCTTGATCTTACTGATGTCTTTTCATTTAATAACTAATCTCTCAGTGAGTATAACAGTCAACCGGAAATTAGAGATAGCTGACGTAGGTAGTTGTGGTGTTCGTGTGGTATGTAGGTATGTAGTTTCTTTAGTCTTCGGATTTTCTACTTTAAGCCTTGTTTATAGACTTTGATTTTATATTCTTTAGCTTTGTTCCTTCGGAATTCTGCCGCGGTTGTTTACAATTTAGTATAATAAAAGTGACAATATCAAATTCCCCCTAACAACTAATATTTCAATAATACGTCTTAGATATCCCAGTCAATTGGCATTTTAAGATATATTCTTCAAATTGACAATGATTGATTCAAATTGACAATGATGACAATGACATAAGTCGCTCAAAGGTAATGATTTAAAATTTTGAATCGCGATTTCCCCATTCACCTTCAAGAGTAAGAATATCCCAGAAGCCTTGCAGACGGTGTATATGTATTTCAATGATACGATATGATGAAGCATTCTCCAAGTACAAAAAAAAAACAAACAAAAAACAACAACGCCAAAATGACTTTCTTATGGGTTCTGTGGTCGCCATCATGGATATTATGTAACGGTCTCACAATTGCAACAGATTTTTTAACTTTAGACCAAATGTAGGTTACGTCGTCCTATCTTAACTTACGGATCGACTTGTTCCCTGATCAGCATAAGGTACTTCGGATATACAATTTCTCACATGTAAGATGAAGCATGCATAGCAGGAGACGATCACCTTGTCGACGCATCCTGTCCCACTACCGAGTTTACACTAAAATGTCTCTGCTAATTGTATATCATATTAGATAATGATGGTTGAATATCGATATTCTGTGCATTCTTGAACATTTAAGCTGACATACCAGACTCGAACACAAATGGCGCGGTTTTGACATTGATCATATCATCGACACGGTTGCAAAAAGTTGACATGATATCAGGATATCGTCTGGTGGCATTGAAGCATCTTGTCCTCTGGTGAAAAGATCAGCTTCTTAGGACATATCAATGTCAAGGTTATTTGTTCACTATCAGTTTTTAAACATTTTTGGATACATGGTCTTTCAACTGTTTAGATTTTATCTGCACTGAAGAGGAATAAGTTTTCGGAATGGCCATATGTAGAAACTAAATTTACAGTAAGTTCGGTATTAAGTTATTTATGAATGATGTTCCATAAAATAAAAGTTCTGGACCTTAAGCTTGTGATTCAGTACACTACAGTCGTATGCTCTGTCAA
>MJUU01024305.1:25653-36010 GCA_002080025.1 Modiolus philippinarum
TATTAAAAAAATCCATGAATAGGTACATGCTTTTAGACTGATGTAACACGAAAAGTAGGTTTTCATTGGCAAAAAAATATTTTACATGTTATGGTATGGAAAAAGACAGAGTAGTCCGCATATCTGAACAGAAATTAACGATCATAGACCCGTTGTATGTGTTAAATTACAGTAGCGATCTCTCTTTTTTCCGCTAGACTACCGATTTCCCCTTTTTGAACCCCAGTTTTATCTGTTCTGAAAAGATCAAAGGTATTCCGATTTATATCAACTTCCGTCGTTTGGAAAGCATCGTTTATTTTCCTATCTGCTAACTAAATTATCATTTGGAAAATGGCTTGTGAAGGCAACTTGAGAGTGGACAACCAAGAAACTATAGAATGTTTACAAAGAGAGGCCGAATCATTGAAGAAAAAGTTAGAGGAGGAAAAGGCAAAGCTTGGAGACGTTTTAAGTTTGTATTTTATGAAGGTTCCTCTGTAAATCTTCCCAATTTTACTTCCTTAATCATGTGTCGCTGCTGAAAAAATATTGTTATTTTGTTTATATGACAGTCTTACATACCTGTCAACCTCCAATGACCCAAAATCTGGTCATGACCTGCATAGGATGGTAAAAAATCTGGTCATAACGCGTGACGAACTTTTTTCATCCCAAATATTCTATTATGAATGCGCGACATACTTTTTACAACATTATTATTTACTTATTGAGCAATTTATTTACATACTATAATACTCACTTACTACCTACTTATAAACAACAGACATGATAATTAAATTTCATGTCTACTGAATACCTTTGGATTTGTTTCACCTTTTCTGATTAAGATTTTTACTTGGACCAAAACTGGACATAACATGTCAATTTTCTGACCTCAAATCGTTGTTGATCTTTACTAATCACCAGGTCGCTTGGTTTCACCAAACGCCCCAATCAACCTTTTATTTCCACTGCGAACACTTGTAAAGCTGTTCCGTTTTGTGTGGTTGTTGACGACATTGCTAGTCCAGAAATCGGTCATTTACATTGAGTTGAAGACATTCCCAGTACACTCAATGCGTGAAGGTATCTTAAAAAGGCTCATCAAACTCCCTAAGGGCTTAATTATAACAATAGGAGACAGTATTCCAAACCGATAGAGTAAAAAACACAACCGGAAATGTATATACCAACATTAAGACACAAAACGTTACCGGAAATCGAATCTGGGTGAACACGGGTGACGACTTCGATTTTCGGGTTATTTGACAACCCTATCGGGATACTGCATTCCATCGGGTGACAAGTGAAAATATCAGGTCTGACCCGCAGAAATCGGGTGAGTTGACAGGTATGGTCTTACTGGATTCCAAGTTGTGGTATGATGTTATTTATCTCATGAATTTTCTATTCTCGAGCTAGATGATTATATATATTTAAATAATGAATGTATTGAATAAAATATACCCTGTATTTACTACATTATAGCTATTTGCACAGGGATTTACAGGACGCGTAAAACATGCGCCTGGTACGCGAAAATAAACGGCATGACACACATTTTATTACAATACACGTCCAACAAGACACAACATAATTAGTAATATGAGGATAGGTTTAACCTATGTGGAAGCGAAGCTGAATTCACTCCCTAAAAAACTGTTGTATACTGTAGGCATTCCCTTTGTCAGTATTTATCAGGGACAATAAGAAGATGGCATTGGTAGAACAAGAGAGGAGGATCTGGCTTATTTTATGAAAAAAAATCATGCTGAATAAACGCAAAAAATCAACAACAAAAAAATCACTGAACTTCACTCTCCTTAAACCTAACTGGAACCATCCTTTCTGAAGCACGACTAATGATCCACCCAGTAAAGAATATAATACAGCTTGAATATTTTATGTGATGTAGCTGGGACTCCTTGTGTTATGCGTTGTCAAACAACATCAGTAGAATACCGAAGGTACAAAGGAGTGAAATTTACAAAAATCGAAGTCCAAAGACATGGCCAAAACGAGAACACAGAAACAAAATGACGTCAGACACAAAAAACCCCCACAAAGCAATGACGCTAGACAGATACAAAGCACAGAAATAGAAATCAATATCAAGCGTGTAAATATATGGTACAAGCACAGGCACTTGTTTCATTCGGGATATCTTTCAGTAAAGGAGACATAAAATATGAAATACGGGCATAAATCATGTAAAAACATTTTATAATGTCTTTTTCATTTAAAGTACTGTAGCAGTAAAATATGTCCGTCATGAAAATTTGTCCAGACGGAATAAATTTAATAGAAAGATATGTCCGCACATTTATTTTACTAGGAATAGTTGTCCGAGGACATATTTTCCTAGAAATATATGTCCTCTCGGATTCATTTTCCCTGGAATGTCTGTCCATGGACTTAAGTTTCCTAGTAATAACTATCCCCCGGACATATTTCTACCCGAAAATATTTATCACTTAAAAAAGAAGCAACCTCCTGATCGACGTCTCCTAAATTTCAACTACATTGTACTACTGACGAGATGGTTTTGTTTTCTACCGGTTTTTCAAAGTAAGTGAACATGATAGGGTTTGGCATTGGTTTTTACAACATTACAGACAGTATGTTCTTGACCCAATTAATTAAAAAATATGTATATCTTTCAGGTTTTACCTCACTTTAAAGCTGCACCTTTGCTTTGGCATAGCCATAGGTAATGACTCGCCTGCAGAATAGTTAAATTTGTATTGACAAAAGTTAATAAATTATTCAATCTTTACCCAAAAGTACTGACAAAGTAAAGCAAAAAATGTACAAAAATATTTTTCCTTAAACTATTTGTGGTCGTCAGTTTTTTTTATACGATTTTAGAAGGTTTCATTCAAAGGAAAGCCAGAAAGGTTGGTTTGCTGACGGCCACTCAGGGCAATTCGGTTGTATAACGGATCACACGGAGGAGGTGTTCTGGAATAGACCCCGTGATTTTTTTTGCAAAAAAAACTTTAAAAATTTCATGCAAAATTTAGGCACACTAAATAAAAACTGGAGAAAAATTGACTGGAACCCCTTTTTACGGAACTCCATTGGAACCCCTTTTTAAAGACTTTATCAGCTGCGGTGCCATTCCACAGGCACTAGTTTCAGAAAAAAAAATACCCTCCGGGGTATTTTTTTTTTCGAAACAAGTGCCTGTGTGCCATTCACCACGACGATTTACAACAGACAAACCGCGGTATTAACGGGCCAGACTGCAGTCAAATTTGGGCTTGCATTGGACAAATCATATGTAACAAGGGTAACAAGGGTTAATTTCCCTTACGCTGCATGTGTTCAAAGTTTAGATCAAATAATGATTATTGTTATTGTGGTAAAAATCAAGTAAACAGGTTTGTCCGCCAATGAAGACGAAACAATATGACACAATTCATCCAAAAATATAGTATTTGAAGATTGTGAAACGTAATTAAAAAAAATGAATTGTGTTTAGAAGTGCGTACGTGAAAAGAAGCTCTGAGTATTATTGATAGATATCGCCAACATAAAAGAGTTTGTTTATATATGACAAATATGATTCCCAGGCAAATATTACACTAGTATGATACTTAACTTCATGTCTATCAGCTTTCATACATCTTTCGCATTGTTGGATTCACAAGGTTTTAATTTCCTCTGCACTGAACACAAGGGCTTGTTACGAAATAATGATAATAACTTAAACTTAGCTTATATCATTAAAGCGTTTTTTTTTTTGTTTATTTTTTTGTTGTTTTTTTTTTGGGGGGGGTAAGGTTTATTTATTCATTTTTTATATTTTATTATATGCATTTTTTTTGCTATCACCGCTCTAATAATACTGACTTAATTCCTTGACACTACACTGAACATGGGAAAGGATGCATAAAAAGGCTACCCATTGTTAGTTTGTACCTAAATGCACATCTGGAATTGTGGGATCCTCTGTTTTTGTCCATGATTTAGGCGGTGTAACAATACCCGTCCCCACTCTTCCCTACTGAGTAACCTCTCCCAGCAGTTACTGGTATTATTAGTTTATATCAGATAGATAAAGCTTCTAATTGACTATGTGCAGAGAATAACACATATTTCTACACTGCTTCCAATTCTCAAATTTTAGAACTTAAATTATGCACTTGCCCTGACATTCCTGCCATAAATCAAAAAAATATTTATTGGTATTTTATTGATTGATTTAATTTCAAATATTTTATATCGATAAAATAAAATTGAAAATAAATAAAAATGACCATATAATCATTAAAAAATAGGTCTTTCTACAATGGAATGAAGTCAAGTTCCACTTAAAAAACATTTTCTTGTCGTGACACTTTGTTCATATTTTCTTATATTTATATATATATGACTCCAACATGCTACATCCTGACGCAACTCCCAGTCACAGTACTTCAAGCCCTTTGATTATTGCAGTTATCGATCCTGGATTGCTGGAAGTATATTTCCGGGGCAGCAGACACTTTTGACAAATTTTCTCAATCATTTGAGCATTATGTTATTGAAAAGCATAATGCCATTTTATTTGGAAAGTTTTTGGTCAAATATACGTCAGTATATAACAAGATGCAGTCCCCCAAGCAGGAGTCAAAATTTGGGACAAAGGAGTGAGCATTGTCAACGCTCTGCATCAAGGTAAGACTTCATTTTTTGATTGGATTCCCTCTAAATGGATTGTATGGATACGTTCGATGAATAAATGCCAGTCCTGAACATATGCTATGAGCAATAGATGCAACTTACTTGTCGTCACAATGTCAATGATCATGCAATCTTTATTTAAGCAGTGAAAACAACCGTCGCGAAGTAACTACATAGCTGCATTTAGTTTGCTGACAAAACCTTTCCTGGCGTCTTTTCTATACTGCATGACTGTGTATAAGTTGTAATTTAGCGTATAAACAAATATACTCAAAATTCTTGCGTAACGATATTGATCCGCTTTATCGTTGTCATGGTTGCATATATTCATTCGTAATTTCTCGGTTATTATCATGACCCTTTTTGATGCAGCGGATTTCCGAATGGATTTATATGTCTTTAGTTTCGTACCAGAATTCCCCAGTAAAACTGTTTTTATTCTGTTTTCTTCATTTCGATTTTACCATCAACATGTTTGAATGGCCATCAAGCAACGTATTNGTGAAGGCAACTTGAGAGTTGACAACCAAGAAACTATAGAATGTTTACAAAGAGAGGCCGAATCATTGAAGAAAAAGTTAGAGGAGGAAAAGGCAAAGCTTGGAGACGTTTTAAGTTTGTATTTTCTGAAGGTTCCTCTGTAAATCTTCCCAATTTTACTTCCTTAATCATGTGTCGCTGCTGAAAAAATATTGTTATTTTGTTTATATGACAGTCTTACTGGATTCCAAGTTGTGGTATGATGTTATTTATCTCATGAATTTTCTATTCTCGAGCTAGATGATTATATATATTTAAATACTGAATGTATTGAATAAAATATACCCTGTATTTACTACATTTTGCACAGGGATTTACAGGACGCGTAAAACGTGCGTCTGGTACGCGAAAATAAACGGCATGACACACATTTTATTACAATACACGTCCAACAAGACGCAACATAATTAGTATAAAAGTGCAACATACATGCAGATCTGGCAACAAGTTGTGCTCAATTCCTATGAAAGAATATTATTTGGAATTCAAGATCAAGAAGAGATGCTCTACGCAATTTGTTTGTATTCTTAAATTCCCTGAAANATTGATGTGTCCATTTGCGTATATTTCCAAGAACGATAACTCTCGACGCAGGGATTTTTTCAACTCATAGTATTGGGAACAAAACTGCAGTTTCCAAAATATATGGAAGCTTCGCTTCCTATAAAAGTGCAACATACATGCAGATCTGGCAACAAGTTGTGCTCAATTCCTATGAAAGAATATTATTTGGAATTCAAGATCAAGAAGAGATGCTCTACGCAATTTGTTTGTATTCTTAAATTCATTTTCTGGAATCAATGGATGTTACCATTATTAGTCAACCAAATATGTGGGCGATCATGCCATCAGAAATAAAATCAAGAAAACAATCTTTATTGATGTCGGGGAAAAAATTGAAAGGGGTAATAGAAAAACGATAGTTCCAGAGAATGCAGACCTGTCAAGTTTTAAAAATTGCTAACTGTGAGATTTGGCAAAATTGTCAAAGATAAAAAAGTAATTAAAAGATCAAAAGAATTTGTCCCAAATTTGGATCAGCTTTGCGTGAATCTCACGTAAATTGCGTAACACTTGACAGGTCTGAGAATTACTGGATTGATTGACAGCATCATGACTTGTGTTTGTATTTGGGCTGGGGAAAACAGAATTAAAATCACGCCACAAACTTGTTTTTTTTTAAACTTGCACATTTTCAACATGATGCAATGTATCTTTGCTCTTAAGTAAAATTCACTCGGCACCTGATTTGGTTTCCAGCGACTCTGGCTAAAGAGCTGCCTGATGGGTCCCAAGATGGTAGATAGGGAAATGTCCTGTCTATACGGGGAAGTCAGGTTATAATACGGAAAGCCTAACCACG
Organism: Modiolus philippinarum; assembly: GCA_002080025.1. Classification (NCBI taxonomy): domain Eukaryota; kingdom Metazoa; phylum Mollusca; class Bivalvia; order Mytilida; family Modiolidae; genus Modiolus; species Modiolus philippinarum. Next base: position 32,207 of record MJUU01024305.1, read on the forward strand.
AACCATTGTAGCCAAACAGTGTGAAGAAACGCCACGCCTACATGTAATTCAATATCAAGACCCATTTTAGAAAGGTTGCATAGCAAAGCTTTCTAATTCATGACCCTTTCAGTTGAAATGCACTATGAAGAAAAACAGGTGCTTTATTTTGAAAAACTCAATTGATAAATCAATAAGTTAGTGTGAAAATAAAGCAATTCACACAGATTTGAAAGAATTTGATGATCATTTGATGATCATTTTGCAATGTGCATGTACAAAGAGTATCATTCATTTATTTGATAAAAAACGATTCTCCACCCCCTTGACGGAAAATTTATCATCAGGAAACCTCGGGTGATTTCGGAAGAATGGCTTGTCATTGTTTGAAATCTTCAACGGATTAAATAAAGTGCATCTTTGCTAATATTACAATATTGTTATATTGCATTTAAAATGGATGAAATGTTCTAATTGTGAACTTATTTTCCATAAACACAAGGCTGTTTCAGTTGCTTGAACAGCATGTAAACAAAGTTTCTGGTGCGCATGTGCAACAGGTACTAAATAGACAAAGCGAAAGTAGAGTCAGCTGTTAGTTGCAACGTGTGAGTGTTGTGTTTCATTGTCTATGCCTTGTCAGAGGCCTTATTTTGGATTTGGCAAGCGAGGATTTAAACGGTCTGAAGATTTGTTTTAACTCGTCAAGGGAAGTCATGTTATTTAGGCTGTAGACACCGTAAATTTTTTCATCACTGAAATCACGGAACTTAACCTGTTGATGTTGCTTGTTTGTTTACAGACTATATGTCCACGTTTATACAATGTATTTTTAATTTTCCTTGAAAATTGAAGGTCTTACAGTCACTTTTAAAATAGAAAATGCGATGTTGGAGTTTACATACATGTTTTGTATAGAAAGGGAGGTCATCATTATGTACGAACTGCTGTGGGATAACACTGTTATCATTGAGCAAAAACTAGAACTTTTTTTAAAGAATGAATTGTTTTATTCAGGTGATATTTGGAGGAATTATGAATATAATTTTATCTGATATTCAGTTCAAATATATTACGTACTTGGCAGGAATTTTTATGTGTTGTGATTGTGCTAATTTTTTTTTTAATATTTGTAACACTGATTGATAGTAAACAAGTGTGGATAGTATACTGCACACTTTTACAATACCAAGTCTACTTAAATCTTTGAAAGCAACCTTTCTATTAGGGCTTTAAGCACTTTGATTATGTTTTTGTTCAAATCAGACTTGATGGGAGTTGTATGTAGAAGGTTTAATTTCCAGCCCCTACCCTTTGGACAGGAACATTGAAGAAATGGGTAGGGACAGGAAATTTATTCCTCCACTCAAAACTCTTAACCTCTTTACTTTTAGTCCCTTCCACATGTATTACTTTTTATGTTATTATTTGAAATGATTAACTAGCTTTCGTCCTCATGTAGCACAAATACTGCTTACTGGACGTAAAACTAAAATTAACTAATCAATCAAGAAAAAAAATTATGTAACCTCCTGGGACCCACATTTTGAAAACAAGGACCCTGGAAAATGTATATGGTGGGTTCCTTGGACCCCATCTGACAGAAGTGGAGGTAAATCCCTGTTTGCGTATATATTTCATGGCACCCTATCATAAAAAGAACTAAACCCTAAATTGAACTCTAATCTAAGGACACATCCTTTTTCAAACTCATTTTGCACTAAGTCTGTTTACACTTTGAGTGTTTTCCGGCTCTGTTCCCGTTTTGCAATGTGCATGTACAAAGAGTATCATTCAAAATGGACCATTCAAATATGACGGCCTTCAATCGCTTCATGTCCAAGACCATGGTAAAAATAATAGGAGTGTCAACGAATCCAATTAGTGATGTCACAAAATCTACATGTAATTTACATATGCAAATTAGCATTGTTGGTTGGCAAAGCTGAATTACCACTATATAGCTTTGGAATAGAATTTTTTATCTTTGATTACTGTTTTATTATATGCACGATTTTGGATCTGTAAAATGCATGTTTAACATTGGGATATTCATATTTTTTCTACCGATTTACTTTTTAAAAAAAATAAGCAAATATTTTTCCATGTGCATTTCAAAATGTTGATTTTTTGAAAATTGATGTGGTTTACAAATACACTAATTCTAAACGCATTGAAACTGAAATAAATGTTATTTTTTACATCCTGTAAAAGTGTTAACATGCCGTAATTAAGATAAAAAAGAATTATAAATTTTATATCAAATAACTATTTCTTACTTGTTAATTGAAAATGACAATTTTATGATCCTAAACAATGACAACAGTTTCTTGCCAAGCAAAGTAAATTTTTCAGGCCTATGACGTCACGGCAAAAGCTCCCATATTTACTTGTGAGTAACGTCATAAACAATTAAAGATACATTTGATAATGTCATAGATAGTTTTACATCAGTTTTCGCAATGTCACAAACCAACTAACAGGGTAAAATGGCGCTTCATCAATGTGTACTAGGAGGAATTCCCCTAATCGGAACCTTGTGAGTGTCCTATTAGAATCAAAATAATTAACAGTAGTCATATATTTATATCATTTTTACCATGGGCTTGCACTTTATGGTGATATTTTACCCCTCGCTAGTCGCTCGAAGTAAAATATTTTCCATAAAGTACCAGCCCCTGGTAAAAATAATATAAATTTATGGCTACTGTTAATTATTTCTTAATTTTACTCTGCCTGGCAATATTAGAATTAAGGACTTTCCAGTTTCTGGAGTTACTTCCCCTGATTGAAATAAGTGCCAACAGGCTACATTTTTTAACAAAGATCAAAATGGGAGTGTAACAGAAAACTGCTATATGAATAATTCATGAAAGTCCAGGACAATTCATTTGGTCAGGATGTTGATATAAAATAGATATATTATCCAATATACCTTCCAGGATGCTCACAAGTACATGTTAGACACAGTTATTGCAACAGTCAAGTGAGTGGCAAAAGTTTTATTTCTAAGAGATGTAATTTCATTTACTTAAGTTAAGCCAGTGTTCAGACAGACTTCCTGTGGAGAAAGAATTACACATTGTCAATTGGTAGATGATGTATGTAGAGTACTTAGTTGAAAGCACTGTCATGAGAAGATTTTTTATTTGATTGGTTGCATAAAAATAAAACTATCAAATCAAATGTAAAATATTCTCATGGAAGTGCCTTCATCGAATTTTTCTACATACACTGCTGCCAATCAGTTATCAATGATGTTTCTTTCTCTGTGGTCATTCTATCAGAAGGCCTGCTTTGGGTGTAAATTATGAAATGAAACTTTTGCTACTCAATTCCTCATTGCCATAATTTTTAATGTGAGCTGAAATAACAAAAAGTGGCAATGACTTGATGAAGATCAGTACCAAAACCATTTATAATGTACATGTGGTTACATTACAGAAAGAGACATACCATGGCTAATCACTGTGGTGGGGGTGTTCCACTCTAAGAGTGGTAGCTAATTAATTTTTTTTGCTTGAGATATTATCATGCTTTCTTTTGAATTGAGAGTGGTAAGTTATACCACTTTAGATGCAGAAAAAAAATAAAGACATCTCAAACAGGGAAAAAGTTATTAAAAGCCACTCTTAGAGTGGGACACCACTACCACAGTGCATACCTGTTAACCTATTGTAACCTCTTAGTGGGAAATCTCCCACATACCAGCTTCACTTAGTGGGAGATTTCCTGTGAGTAATTATCCCCGCACTTTCGAAGAAAGTTCGGGGATAATGTAATACCCTCCGTCTGTCCGTCCGTCCGTCCGTCCGTCCGTCCGTC
>MJUU01024305.1:37028-47772 GCA_002080025.1 Modiolus philippinarum
TTTTGGAGAGATGTTTTTCTGAGTTTACATTATGCTAGGCCTTCTGTTGGTAACAATTTTGACGAGTTAATATCACTTGATATTCTCAATTTTGTACCAATAGAAGAATTCAGATATTATATGAATTGGAAAAATTATAATATTCAGTACCTAGCAGATATATTTGATAGAGAGACAAAAGATTTCTACTCTTATGATCAAATAAAAGAAAAGTCAAATACTATTATTGGGAACTTCTTAAAATATTATTCTCTTTTATCACAAATTCCAAAAGTATTCAAAGATTGTATTAAGGAAAACTGTACAAATATAAATTTTGATAACATTATTATGGAAGATGTTTTTTATAGGAAAATTGTATCAAATAAAAAAAATAAAATTTGTTTATAAAAGTCTTTTAGAAAATGTAGTCAACTTGCCAGTTGATAAATTTCAAAAATGGGGAGAAATACTTGGATGTGAAATAGATCACTGGTCAAACTATTTCATTCTACTGAAAAGATGTTGTCAGGATACATATCTTACAAACTTTCAGTTCAAGTTCTTTCACAGAATTCTTCCAACCAATTCCTTTTTATTTAAAATTAAGATTATAGATACTAAGCTTTGTTCTTTTTTGTAAATCTCAAGAAGAAACAATTGAGCATTTGTTTTTTGAATGTCCTCTAGTATACAATTTTTGGGTAATATTTACTCAATACATAAATAGGTTTTATGTCAATTTCCTGTTAGAAAAAAAACATATTTTACTAGGCTGTGAAGAAGAGGGTCTGTTTTTTAATTTTTTAATTATTGTTGCCAAAAACTATATATATAAGTGTAAATTTAAAGATCAAGCTCCAAATATCATTGGTATTAAACATCTTTTGAAGAAATATCATTCAGCAGAGCTGTATACTGCTGCTAAAAATGATAAAATGTCCGTTTGTGAAAAATTTTGGGCCCCACTTCAAGAGATATTTGATAATATCTTCTAAATTTATATTCATTAACTCCATATTATACATAAACATGTCTTTTCTTCAACAGTATGCAACTATTAAAAATATACAGGTATGCAAGAGAGTATGAAAGAGTGACTGATAGTAGTATGTTTTGTTTTTCTTTGTGTACATTCTTTTTGTTATACATTATCATTATTAGCCATTTTTTTTATACTTCATGTTATATTAACCCCTGCTATGCACTAGTCAGGTGGCATGGTAGGATTTTTCTGTAAAATCCTGGCTAGTGAAAAATAAATAAAAAATAAAAAAAAAAAGTGGCAATGACTTGATGAAGATCAGTACCAAAACCATTGATAATGTACATGTGGTTACATTACAGATAGAGACATACCATGGCTAATCACTGTGGTGGGGGTGTTCCACTCTAAGAGTGGTAGCTAATTCATTTTTTTTTGCTTGAGATCTTATCATACTTTCTTTTGAATTGAGAGTGGTAAGTTATACCACTTTAGATGCAGAAAAAAAAATAAAGACATCTCAAACAGGGAAAAAGTTATTAAAAGCCACTCTTAGAGTGGGACACCACTACCACAGTGCATACCTGTTAACCAATTGTAACCTCTTAGTGGGAAATCTCCCACATACCAGCCTCACTTAGTGGGAGATTTCCTGTGAGTAATTTTTTTATCGTCCATCACCCAAACAGAGCAAATAATGTCATAATCCCTATCGTTGCTCTCATTACAAAGTCATGTGAATGGTTCAGTTTTACATCCATCCATAAGCATTTTCTCTAGAGCCTTAGAACTGGTGAGCTATCTTACTGTCACACAGTGCAGTAAAAAATGGGGTTGAGTTCAGTTGTAAATGTTGTGAAAGATGATTATATGCTTATAAGATTTTGCATATGATTTCTGTGCCATATTGGTAATAATTCAAAAAAAGACTGGAAACGACCCAAAGGGGAGTAATGACAACTCAAAGCCACCATAAAATCTTTAATGAATGGTGAGGAAACCCCACACCCAATGGCAGGTTGGAGTCGCCCCCTGAATAAAGAGTAATCAAGATCAGCGGAATAAACATCATCCTAGACTCCTATAGACATAAAGAAAACTAAGTAGAAGACGGACAAGACACACAAAGGCTTAATAAATTATGCATCTAAATCGGTAAATCTTTTTTTGGAAGACATGACTGGCAAGTGTCAAATGTTCAAGAGCACTATTGAAGGATTAAAACTAAGATTTTTTTTTATATTTCAAACATTCAAACTAAGATTATTCCACTTTTAAATACATAAATCTACAATCTTTTAGTACTTGCAATCAACAGTTTCACTCATACTTGAAATACATATACCTACATGTGTATAAGCTTTAAATTATTGCAATAAACAGCTATAATCATTTTATTTATTTATGAATTCAAAAATGACATAAAAATATTGTGAAAATATCTGAAGATATTATTTTTGACAATTTTTTTTTTAAAATCTGCAAAATATTTTAATAAATTGGGCTATTTCCATGATTTCATTGTTTATATAAAAATTCTATGGCCATTATTTATAAAATGAAAAAATATACACGGGAGGTAACGAGTGATGTATTTATAACTTTGTTGATTCTTGGTAATTATTGTCACTGTTGACTGATTATAAACAACACCTGTCCCGATGACTGCCCCTTTCAAGACTAATTAATCTGTCTAATGAACCTGTTTACCTGCAGAGTGCTACTGTTGTTGATTGACACAACGATCAATAAACAGATGTGTACGATAATTTCAACTGGAACATTTTTAGTTTGACCAAATACGAAAAAGATCATTTGTGGGAGATTATGTTGGAGGAAAGCAAGTTAGTAGAAGATTTTTTTCTCACACGCGGGATGCTTTACATTAGTGGGAGAATGGTTGAGTTAGCGTGAGTCTCACCTATGCAGTGATTAGTCACAGTATGTCTCTTTCTGTACTGTAATTAATAGCAATGGGTTAATAATGCTATGTCTACATACAAAATATGATAAAAAAAAGAATGTCTATATATGAAATTAAAAAATCAAACAACTAGGGAATACGCAATAAAGTGATAATACAATGAGTGAGAATTCCTAAAAAAAGACGAATAGACCTGGTATTTAAAAACAAAAACACATACAAATAAACTGGACACAGGATATGTCTCGCCCGCCCCTGCCATAAAAATAATATGATGGGATCACTCAAGCATGACTAAGGGGCCGGGGCCACCATCTGGGTGGGGAATCTGTATACACTCCTTGAGACGCAACAGCATGTCCAATATCAAGTGGCTAGGACTATTGGTACAAGCTGTACAAACTGCTTGCTAAAAACTTAAAGTGATCGTTCATGAGTGACTAAGGAGCCAGGGCCACCATCTAGGCGTGAAATCAGTATGTTCTCCTCAGGACGCAACTGCATGTCCAATATCAAGTGGTTATGGCTGCTGGTACAGGCTGTACAAACTGCTTTCTAAAAACTTAAAGTGATCGTTCATGCATGACTAAGGGGCCAGGTCCCTAAAAGCAGTGATTTGAGTTGTACTCGTACTGATGCAACTGCATATCAAAAACTATGGACCTACAACTGACATAAGCTTGTTAATTTTCTTGAAACTTTAACACAAGGTTTATGACAAAATGTAGATGTGTACCTCCTATTTCAGAATTTGATTTGATTGATTTTTGGGGTTTCCAATAGCAAAACATTGACTTAGCCGTTACAATACAAGTGGGTACCCATCTCTTATCTGCTACTCATCCTGAATCACTGAATAGATTTTCATGAAACTTTTAACAAAGTCTTTATGACATAATGCAGATTTGCACCTCCTATTCCAGAATTTGATTTGATTGATTTCTAATTTCTGGAATCAAATGGGGGTGTGGGGGGTATTAATTAGTTAGCTTTGCTCACAGTTTTTCTAGTATCCTTTATTTTTCAGTCAGCTAATATGGAAACAACTTTTTAATTTCACAGAAGGGGTAATTTTCTTATTCTATATTTTCAGTGTGTGCAGCCACAGATAAAATTCCAAAGATTGACAACTTCACTATGAAAATGAGAAAAATGTTAAAAGGTCACCATGGGAAAGTACTATGTATGGACTGGTCTAAAGATAAACGACACATTGTCAGCTCATCACAGGTAACAGTATGACAGAGATGTGACCAATCTTCCCTGCCTAATTTTGCTTTGATGTGAGAAAAAAAAACAAATAACATATCATGGTAAACAGTTACCAGGCATAAAGTCAGGCAGGTCTTCTTAATTTACTTGATACCTAGAAAAGGTCATATTAAATACATTGCAGTGGTCTAATTTGCATAACAATAGCTTCTTACATGAGAGCAGATCAAAGATTGGTATATCTTGCATAAATGTAGGAAATTTCATCTTTGTGGAGTGAAACACAGCGAAATGAGAGAATAAGATGCATAATTTCTTATATTAGTGAAAGATATACTGATCTTGGATTCTGAAAGATTGTAAGAAGCTTTTTCTTTCGTGAAATGTGATTTTCAATGTTCCAAAACCTTCAATGTAGAAGAAAAGCACCCATCCCTATTACATCTTTTCTGTTGTGACATCACGACATTTGTGATGTTTCGTCATAGAAACTGTTGTTGAGTCATAAAAATAAACAGTTCTGATTGGTCATTTACCGAGTTAAGACGAGTGCTTGTGTCTTAACTTGATATTCTTGCCTCAGAAATGGCCATTTAACCCTCTTGCTGCCAGATTCAAAATAAAAACATCTTGCCGTATGCCACAATACTATGACATTCTTCAAATTGTGACGTTTTGTTTCATTTCACTTAGTTTTACAAAGTGTAACGTCTGAATTTAATTGCTATGAGCGCAATGTTTGAAACTGGCGTTCTCGATTAGCCATAAATTGGTTAATACGGAAGTCGGAGAGGGCCATGTTTGTGATGAAATATTTTTTCTAGTCACAATAAAATTTTACCCTTTGAAAAGTTTCTTGCTATTACTAGAAACGTTCCTGCAATAAACGAAAATAGTATTTTTTGCATCAACTTCAAGTAAGTTTTCGTATAGTAGTTTTCTTATCATGACACTTTATACACAGTACAGTGCATATTGCAATTGTATCAGTTTCTTTTCTTTTTTGGGGGAAATGTTTTGCCGTTTTATTTATGTAAATAACAGGATGGTGGTTATTGGTTTTTGTCTTGTTTTGCTTTGTGTTTTTTTCTTGATGGTTTTTGTTGTTTTTGTGTCTTTTTATTTGTTTTTGTTTTTATAATTACAACATACATGAGGATAAGATAAAAAAGATCTATGACTCGTGATTCTAACAAGCTTACATGTATATAATGCAATAGACAGAATGCATGTATATGTGATATACATGTAAGGTGAAGTTATAGAAATTGAAATGGAAAGACAATGAAATGTTGTGCTGCTAAAGGCTCAGAAATGTGTTATAAACAAACACAACTTTTCAACAAAATAAATGAACTTTATCTCGCTGTTTTCCTATGTGTAATTTCCAAGTAGAATGGCTAAAAGACCGTTAATCTCATCAATCAAACATCTAAACCCAGATCTAAAGAGGGTTATTATAGCTTCTGATGACAATCAAAAAGGTTGTGAATAACGTCTTCAAACTTGTGTCAACAATTAGTAACAAACTTTATTTTAGCAGTCTGCTTTGCTGAGCCGATTTCTGTAGTTGTGTATGTCACAATACATGCCAAGTCTGTTGGTATAAAAACTAGGACTGCATCCAAATATGTTATCAATTGGTATGAATGTCCCATATATACTGTAAAGTGTAATGTTATATAATTTTGTATGTTTTAAATGATACTGTCGAAACTCGACATCTCGAAATAGTATTCAAAGAAATACTATAATTTAAGAAAAATGTTATTCCAAATTTACTATGTAAGAAAGACCGTTTAGTAAAATCTTTGCCAAAAAAAAAGATGATTGTATCGTATGCCATAGCTTAATCTAAAGTACATAAGACCATATTATAATTAGATAATCTTTCTGGTATTCAGATACATGGAATGGGTTCAATCTTTTTAAAAAAGATCTCTAGTTTTTTAAAGGGGACGTTTCTTCTCTGTCTGTTTTATTTCAAACGAAAATGATATAGATGTGCATTTAAAATTTTTTATAAGGAACGTGTGTATTGGAACAATTGATATTGTGCAAAAGCATCGTGACAATATGCAGTTCGTTGACACCGAAATAAATCAGCTTTTTACGATTGGTATAAAAATGAGAAGGATGTTTTATAATGCATCTTTAAAATTACTTTTAATTTTTTTATTAATTTTGGGCCAACCAAAATACTTATACTTTGTAAAACGTGGAAAAATATCAGGCTTATCACAGAACATCGATCAAGTTTGTGAAATTTAATCTGATGCATCACAAAACCTCCAAGATTTTGTTTTTTGGATCCTTTACATTCACAACCAAACCAAAATTATATTTATTAATTACCCATTATTGCATTTAACATGTACATTTATCCCAGTTAGATAATATCAATGAGACAACTTATAAATAAAATCAAACGCTTACTAATCTTTTTGTTTCAAAATTAATAATGTAAAAGGCATTATTTTGCACTATTTCTATCCTTTGAAATTGACAATGGCAGCCATTCCTCCCAAGCCAGGTGTTCTGAGTCCATGTTTGTTCCCTGGAGGGAACAGAAGTGGACTCGGAACACCTGACTTGGGAGGATGATGACAGCCATGACCAGGCATTTCATTTATTATCAACCCAGTAACTTCGTATATCCTCATTGACTTTTTTTATGTATATTTGTCTTTAAAAAATATGACTTTTTTTTCAAAGTTCTTGTGAGAGAAAGCTTCTGTTGTTGGGGTTGGAGTTTTATTTCCTAATGAATTTGATATTTATTGCAGTCTTAATATTTACTGTCCTATTTATCCCCTTTGAATTTTTCCGGTAAATAGTTTTGAAAATGTGTTAGAAACGGTCAAGTATAATTTTTGTTTCTGTAGGTTGGAAAGCTGAATCTCTACCGCTGACTTCAAAGAAGATCTTAGAATATAGAAAAAAATGAAAGGATATGGAGTGAATGTACATGTGACAAAAACGCACACGATACATAGAAAACTCCAGTTTATCAAGGACAGAGCTTTTACTCCTGTCTACATCTTGATGTTGCCTGAGGGTCTTCAACAAGAGGTGAACAATATTCACCCCCTCAAGCGAGATCAAGAAGACTTCACTATATCTTCTTCTACATTTTGATTTTTTTCTTCAATAGGATATTGGTATCTCCGTACTGTATAAACAGATATGGTTTTCAATCTAAACGGAGTTAACGTTACAATTTAAACTTTTTCATTTGCAATGAGTCCTTGCCTTGTAATCCTATTTCGGCTCACATGTCCGTCTTTTCGTATTTGATAACTAATTTTAAATCCCACTTCGTTTTTGTCTGTGGTGAAAAAAACTATTACTTAAAAGGTCTAAAGAGTCAATCAATCAATTTATAATCTGTTTTACAAATGCCACCAGAAGAATGACTGCATGTAATGGTAGTTTTAAAATTGAAAACATAATGAACTAGAACAAAAAACATCCAGCTTTATTATCCCCGCACTTTCGAAGAAAGTTCAGGGATAATGTTATACCCTCCGTCTGTCCGTCCGTCCATCCGTCCGTCCATCCGTCACACTTTTCTTGTGACTCAAACTCCTCCTACATGATTTAATTTTGTTGTAGAATTGTTGCATATAGTCTGCAGATGCGCAATAAGCTTTCGGATTTTTGATATTGGTCTTGGTGCAAACAAGAGGCCCCATGATGTCAATTTTTACACATGTGGCATGTGACACAAACTCCTCCTACATTTATGGATTTAGGGATTTAATTTTGTTATAGAATTGTTGCATATAGTCTGTAGATGCGCAATAAGCTTTCGGATTTTTGATATTGCTCTTGGTGCAAACAAGAGGCCCCATGATGTCAATTTTAACAAAGACCCAAAGATGTGGATAAGACCCATGTGGCATGTGACGCAAACTCCTCCTACATTCTTGGATTTAGGGATCAAATTTTTATGGAGAATTGTTGCATATAGTCTATAGATTTGCAATAAGCTTTTGGAATGTTGGTTCCGGTTCCAATTTTGGTAAATTTCCTGAAAATGTCAAAGACACATATTTTTTTTTTTAATTTTGGCATATTATCTTATATTCTGACAAGTGTTTGGTAAAAAACAAAATTCTGATAACTTTGGATTCTGAAAGGTGGTTCCAATTTTGGTAAATTTCCTGAAAGTCTCAAAGACAACTTATTTTTTGGAATTCTACCTAGCAACCGTATTTAAAATGTTTGTGTAAGTATGGACGAACATTTTCATCAATTGGATTTCAAAAATATTTGATTCCAATTTTGGTAAATTTCCTGAAAGTCTCAAAGACCACTTATTTTTTTGGAATTCTACCTAGCAACCATACTTAAAATGTTTGTGTAGTTTAGGATGAACATTTTCATCAATTGGATTTCAAAAATATTGATTCCAATTTTGGTTGATTTCCTGAAAGTCTCAAAGACCACTTATTTTTGGAATTCTACTTAGCAACCATATATCCTACAATTCTTTTAGTAACAATAATGACTATCAATAGGTAGATTTACAAAATAATGAAAAAAATATGCCAAGGGTGTATAACAACTATTTTCTGTGTCAAACAGGGAGTGCGGGGATAGCTGTCGTTTCCGACAACATCTAGTTTTTTTCAGCAATTGTGTTTATGATGCTCCCGCAAGATACATGGTGAAGAAGACAAAATTGTTATCTTGAACAATGTACGAAATCTACAATTTGCACAAATGATCTGCAAAACTTCCTATCAAAAATGTATAACGAGTTAGGAAGATAAAGCCATTTAAAAGCTATACAGAAGAACGGTTGTTTCAGGACAGAAAAATAAGCTATATACACAAAGAAAAAAATACAATGTGAAGTGCAAGAAAACAATTCATTAGAAAACTTTGGTTCCTCTGTTTTTTCAGTTTTTTATGTTAATGAATGCGGAATAAAGGACAAAAGCGGTCAGATGAAATGACAACGTATGGATTGATTATTTGTTTTGCCCAAATTTTACTAGATGGAAATGTAATTTTTCATAATTCAGGAAATAATTTGTATTTAAAAAGCCTCGGTATCCAATTGATTGGAAAGCTTTCTTTATGCTCATTTTTCCTTGTCATTCAATTTGGGGTGAATGCCTTTTGTTTTAGGAGATAATTTTGTTTAAATACTTTTGATTCACTTATATTCGTATGATACCGGATTTGTTATACCCCCCGCAAACAAAGTTTGGGGGGGTATATAGGAATTACCCTGTCTGTCTGTCTGTCCGTCCGTCCGTCTGTCCGTCCGTCTGTCCGTCCGTCTGTCCACACTTCTCGTAAGCGCAACTCCTCTTAAACCACTTGAAGGATTTTAATGAAACTGTACACAAAGTAAGAACACTATATGGAGATGTGCATGAAGGAATATAATTATTGTCCGAAACAAGGAAGGGGAGATAATTCAACATTGACATTTCGTTAATTCCCTATATATGGGTTACCTTGTAAGCGCAACTCCTCTTAAACCTCTTGAAGGATTTTGATGAAACTTTACACAAAGGAAGGACACTATATGGAGATGTGCATGAAGGAATATAATTATTGTCTGAAACCAGGAAGGGGAGATAATCCGACTTTGACTTTTCGTTGATTCCCCATGTATGGGTTACCTCATACGCACAACTCCTCTTAATCCACTTGAAGGATTTTGATGAAACTTTAGACAAAGGAAGAACACTATATGTAGATGTGTAAAATGTCAAATAGGCTGAAAAAAAGGTGAATTTTATATTTGTCTGATTTAGACAGTGTTTTCATTGGAACCCTTTGGAAAAGTTTTTTCTTGAAGATTATTGTATTGTGTCCATACTTGTACTGTGTCCATACTTGTACTGTGTCCACACCTGTATTGTGTCCACACCAACTTAATTTTGCACTTACCATATCAGCGGGGGGTATCTTTGGCTGCCATTCGGCGACAGTTCTTGTTTTATTTGGTTGGGGGAGATTTCATCCAAGCTTGCAAACAACAAATAAATGAAATGTATGCAACAAAATAGAAATTATCAGATGAATTTGTTCTAACTTTTAATTTGTTGAAATATTTTATTATTTTCTTTATCTATGAAAATAAGTACTGCCGAATATCAATTTAAATTAAATGGTGGACCTTTCTTTTCTAGAAATTGAGATAAAAGAAACAAAAATAATAATAAAAAAAAAGAAAACAAAAATAGAATAAAATCAAATTACGATTACAAATCAATAATTTCAAACACATACAGACAAAAAATATAAAACAAAACAAAGCAAAGCAAAATCAAAACAAAACTTAAAGAAAAAGAACTGAAAAACAAAACACAAAAAAAACAAGCAAAACAAAAGTAAAAAAAAACAATTATACAGTGAAAATGAAATACCGTCGGACCGACGGACATGTCCGGTAAAATCGGCACCGGTCCGGTAAAAATTTCTATTTTACCAGTCCTTATGTCCGGTAATATTTTGGCTCATACATAAGGAAAATTCTGTGTCTGAGAAGTAAATCTTTGTGCATGACTTTCAAATAGTATAACTCCATGTATTCCTGGTTGTATTTTAATCTAAAATGTGAGATCTTTTGATCAATTGACGACTTTCCAATTACTAAAGCGCCGCCTGGTGGACGATCA
>MJUU01024306.1:1813-45989 GCA_002080025.1 Modiolus philippinarum
ACCCCTTTGTCATGTGTCCGTCCGTTCGGGTTCAAAAGTCTATGTGGTTCTAGAGTTGTGCCCATGAAACATTTGTGAGTTTTGGGGTTTCCTAACAACAGCTTGTGATCAAACTTGCTGACAGTCTATAAACTTGGTATGTAAGTTGTATACAATAAAATTTAGGCCAAAATTAAGTTCGATTTTGTGTCCAGTTCAGTGGTTCTGTAGTTATGCCTCTTGGAACTGCCCAAATTTTGCATGTTTTGGAGATTCCGATCAATAGTAAACAAAACGTAGACACTCTTCACAACTAGTATGCAAGTTGTTTATAGTGAAACACAGGCCAAGTTTGGTTTTGGGACCAGGCTGTGCCCATTGAAAACGTTTAAATATTCCTAAATTTTGTGCTTTTTACTTCTTATTACATGTGAACATCATTACATAATGGCAAAATCGGTATGCAGGTATAGCGCACACCTCTTAATTCTTTATCTAATTTGGACTTGGTTCTACAATGTATTTGTAGAGACTTTGTATCATTTGCATTTACTCCATATTCCTTCATTGTTAATCAAAAGAGAGAATGGTTTTGGAGTAATGCCCAATGGTTTTGTAGTATGCCCTTGAAAAAATGCAAAGTATGTGGCTATTAATCATGTGATGCACCGTTTATATTTTTACTAAACTAGAAACACTAACATCCTGCACGACTGATCGTCTCCATGAATAAAGGTTTCATTTCAATAAAAAGAACAAAAGAATAATAAAATAGTATACATGCATTATGTAAAAAAAAAACAATATTCTCTGTAGGAAAGTTTATTCTACTTATTTACTGCAGTGTAAAGTTAGAAATTAAACAATTACATACATGTTGGACACATCAAACTAAAAATTTTGGAAGGCATGATATGAGGAGATATATAGAATCCACAACAGCATCGAGTGAGAAACGACATTTCTACACTAGAGATAGTTAAATTTTCAAATTTTAAACGCGAGGCTTGCCGAGCGTTTAAAATATTTGAAAATTTAACTATCGAGAGTGTAGAAATGTCGTTTCTCACGAGATACTGTTGTGGATTTTATTTCTCTAATGACTTCAGGGAGATTTGGGACAAAAACATGACCCCCTTTTCTGATGATCCAAAAGAAATGTGTTCTTTGAGCTTGACGTCATCAGGCATGGTCGCCTTTTTTCATGACGTCACAATGGCAAATTGAGAAAATGGCGAACGTATTTGACGTCATAATTGAATTTCACCCAATCACTTGCCGAGAACAACATTCTCTCTAGAGAGGAGAAATATAGTTTCCATAACGAGAACTAGTTGATTATGAAATTTCTCACATCGAGTTAAATAAATTTTACAAATGTTTCAAAGCGAGGCTTGCCGAGCTTTTAAACATTTTAAAATTTATTTAACGAGATGTGAGAAATTTCATAATTAACGTGTTTAAGTTGTGGAGACTGTTTCTTTAATTACAAAAACAGGAAAATAGCAAACACCTTCAATGGCCAGGCCAGGAACTACAATCACATGCCACAATTTACAAGCAAACTGCACCAGAAAAACAATAATGAAAACAAGAGACAAACATAAATAACGATAGGAACTCGGGATATCCGGACTTGGTACCGGCACCAGCAAAAGCCAGTGGTAGGGTTAAACCGGTTTATGGGTACCCAAACCTCCCCTTTCTCTATCCCGTTTCCCTATAGTATCATAAACACGCGAATAAAACCCAATACAGGTAGACTACTAACTCAATGACCACTATCTTGGAACAGAAAAAGCATAAGACAAAACGTAATTTTGAAAGAATTTAATGACTGGATGTAAAACACCGAGGATTGTATTCCGAATAAATTTGGCGGGAAATGTCACGATACCTGTTCTCCTCTCTAGAGAGGAGAACAAATGTTTCCACACCGTTCAGGAAATGTGAAAACTGGATAGAAATTACAGAAACTATATGTCTCTAACTGTTCAGGAAGCGTGAAAACAGGACAGAATTTGAGGTGGTTTTTCTATTGCTTAGTTTTACCATATTTTGTAGATACTTTGCATTTACTTCATATCCTTAAATTTTTTTGTTTAACATATTAAATGTTGGTACATGTTGTCTTATAATTAGTTGTAAAAAGTATTCAAATTGCTTAAGTAAATCTTTCAGGGCCGTTATAAAATTCTTACGAGGAAACAATATCAAAGAATTGCATATTCTAAGATATGTGAAGAATTTGTTTTAATAAGATAATCATATTTACGCAAAGATGTTTCTACCCTCATGAATCGGATTTGTGCTTGAGGATCATATTGATTAAACAGATCCCAAGTTTTGTGTTTAAAATACTGGTGCAAGACAGAAACTGAGAAGAGCCTTCACCTGAGGTTTTGATCTGCTATTCTGACTGTGATGATTATTCGTTTTTATTGGTTATCTAATACTAATTTCAATGTCTCTTCTATTTGAAATATGAAATCTGTAATGACACTTTTTTGCCAATATACCAGTACGCCCTAAAACTACAGATGAAAATCAACAATATGTATGTACTGTAGACGGCCTATCTGAGTTTTAGAACTCGTACATGATCCGTTTGTCTTTAAGCCGACAATAAAATTAGATTAAATTTAATTATAGTATGATCTTTACCCCAAACAGAAAAAAATCAAGATTAAGTTCATATTAAATGCTTTGGGGGCTCAGAGACTGCGCCTGTGTCCCTCACCAGACAAAATGCTTCTAAGTAATAATATGCTGGTGACCAAAAATGATATTTTTTTTTCCAATGGGATCTACTGTTCAGCTATGATCTCCACTGGCGGCAATGTTTTTGTCATATCAATTAGATATGAGCAATCTTAGTAAAAAACCTACCATCCATCATTCAAATACAGTTTAGTTAAATTTGCTTAAATAGTTTTATAGCAGATGATGCAAATTATTATTTGGTGGCGGCCTTTGTTTGTTGTCGGATCCGACCAAAATGAGCTATCTTTTTGTAATCACTCTCTTCCATTACAATTTAGCCAAATTTTCTTCGATAGTTTGCGAAATGATTTTCTTATAGGCCAATGTCAAAATATGGCCAGTGATGGAAGCATTTTTTTTTCCTTTCCTGATTCGAACGAAATAAAGTATATTCCATACATCATTCCTGTAAAGTTTGATTGAATTTATATCAGTGGTTCCAAAGGAGGAGATGAAAAGTTTGTTTTTTCCGTAGGATTCTATGTTTAACTTAAGTTCAGTTTGTTAGTCCGTGTTGTTCATCTTTGTGTGTATGTGTCTTCATTTTTCTTTGCTGTGCCGTACTCATGTTGTGTCTCTGTTTCTTTGTTTTTTCCAATGTTGCCATTGTCCTTGGATTATTTTTGTCGAATAGGAACGAACTGAGGAATGTTTGTAAAAGCCCTTTTATACATCATTCCTGTAAAGTTTGGTTGAATTTGATTCAGCGGTTTCATAAAGGAAGATGCAAATGTGATGTTTCCCATGGCGTCCAATGTTAGACCCAATTTGGCTCTGGTAGTCATGTTTTTTGTTGGATAGTAAAGGAAAAGAATGAATTAGCAATCTCTGTAAAGATTTCGTATTAGAAGATGGAAATGTTACTTTTAATATTTCGTTCAATGTTCACCTAAGTTCTGAGCTGGCGCCATGTTTTTTATCGGATCATGACGAAAAGAGCAATCTTCCAAACAACATTCTTGTAAAGTTTGGTCGATTTGCTTCGGTAGTTTCAGGGGAAAAGATGAAATTGTGAGTTTCCCATTGAGTCCAACAAATACCTCTCTGGTGGCCATGCATTTGAAATTGTGAAAAAAATAACGCACGGCGGACGCCTTGTGATGGCAATTGCTCACAATAACCATTTGGTTTTAGATTTTAGAAAAGACCATTCAAATAAAAGGTCATAATTAATGAACGAGGAAGTTAACTACTGACAATCATATAAACCAGATAAACTCCATCATAACAATAAAAAAGATACATTTATATTTGGCTATCAGTTATTATTTATATTTAATCTACTACCACATGAAATACTGTATATATAGATTATTTTCGGTGATTTTATTTGATAACACACAGGAAGTTTCACATATGCAGAAAGATGTTATGGCGTTTTTATTTTGCAGATTAAAGTAAATAATTCACTTGCAAAGTTGGATCCTTGATCACTGTGAATCTCTAAGTGAACTCCAAACCTGGAAATAAATTCTAAAACTTATTTGTTGGCAATTATATGTGCCTTCTTGTGAGGTATTTGATATTCCTCCACCCATCGGGTGAAGTAGTCCCCGACGACCAGTAAATATTTGTTGTATTCCTGTGTCATTGGTTAGGGTCCCATTGCATCAATGGCTATTCTGTCCAACGGGTAACTAACCCTTTAATAAACTAGAACAGCCTTGATCTTTTCTGCTTGTTCTTGTTATTTTTTCGCAGTTTTTGGTTTTCATTTCATTTATAAGCGTTTTCTATTTCTTTTCTAAACGCTCAATTCTAAAGTATGTGCATCTTTCATTTCTTTTTATTTCTTTTCATACTGAGATTTCCTTTCTTCCATTTTTTCCTCCAATTCTGAAATTCTCTATTCATTTAGATTTACACAAATATCAAAGATTATCTATGTTACTTCATTGAATGATTCAGTATTTGGTTCAACATTCATCATTATAGGATCAATTGTTTTTATGACGTTTTCATTTGAATATCATATTTCAAAAAGATCCATATTAGGCCCTACCGGTACAACATGAGGGTTTTTACTTTTAAATCGGTTCGTGAATTGAATTTGGATATGATCTCCTATCACTTTTCCTATCAGCCGATGCCACTGCTGGTGGACTGTTAGTCCCCGAGGGTATTCCCCAACCCAGTAGCCAATACTTCGGTGCTGGCCCGAAAACCGATTTTATTTTTGCAATATCAAAATTTGAGAAAATTTTGTTAAAACCTAACCTAAGGAGTATCTCCCTCTTGCATAGCTCTGTCCTTAGCTGATTTTGGCTTTTCTATTTTAATTCATATTGGTAATTTGTTCTCTATCAGCGTTTACAGGTATTTCGGTTCATGGATTTCCAAATGTTTTGATTTAATCTGCACCGAGGAGACATAAGTTGTCGAAATGCGCATATGTAGAACCTTAATTCACAGTAACCTCAGTCGGTATTTTGTTATTTTTCATATGTCGTTGCAACTTTCCAGGTGTAATAGCTTTAAAATTGCACACGTTGCATTTAAATGGTATTTGATCTTCAGGGGCATGTTTAACCATAAAATGTTGAATTCCATTTATCTTATTTCCTTTGAAAGGACATCTGGAACATTGGTACAATACTGTCATTGTCTTTTCTACAAAACATAAAAATTAAAGTTTTTGAGAATCGTACAATAGATACAGTATATAGATCTTCTGTTTATTTATTTTATGCCTGTATCAGTAAACGTTTCCTTTCAACCCAGTCTGGTACATTTCCTAAATAGGACTGAAGCTTATTATAATTTACCTTGTCAGTTCTTTATGTACCCGAAATTTCATAGGTTACAGGGCTGAAAATCTTAGTAATGACATAGGACCAAAGCCATGACGACTTAAATTTGTCCTTAATAATGTCATCAAATTTGAAAACTAAATCTCCAAGTTTATAATTATTTTTGTAAATCTGGTTTCATGTTCTTTTCTTAAAGCTCTCTGCATATGCCTTTAAATGCGTTCTAGCATTGTCGTAAATCTCTTATAACTTTTCTTGGAGATCTAGAGCATATTAGTTCTGCAATTCATATTGAGGCGTGGGAGTGGATAAAAAATTTGAATTGGAATATTTATCTCTTTGCTTGACATAAGAAAATTAGGGGAAAAGCCAGTAGCCGGATGAGGAATGCTTGGATAAGCTGCCAGAAGTAAATTGATATGTTGATAACAATTTTGTCGCATTGGCATTTATGAAGCTTTTTATCATTCCTCCTAATGTTCGGTTGAATCTCTATTATTCCATTTGAAGATGGATGATATGGCGTTGTTTTAGTTTTGTTTATCTCCAGAATTTTGCAGATTAAAGTAAATAATTCACTTGCAAAGTTGGATCCTTGATCACTATATATGGATCTCTAGTAAACCTCCAAACCTGAAAATAAATTCAAAAACTAATTTGTCGACAACTATATCTGTCCTCTGGTTGGGTATTGGGTATGCCTCCGTCCACCTGTGAAGTAGTCCCCGATAACAAGTAAATATTTGTTGTTTTTCTGTGTCATTTGTAACGGTCCCATTATACAATGCCTATTATGTCCAACGAGTAACCAGCTATATAATCTACACGGTCAGCCTTTTATCTTCTCTGCTTATTTTTGTTGCATATTGGACACATTTTAATGTGACATTTACATCTTGTATCATTCGGTACCAACTAAAATTTCTCTTTATCTTCTTGACCGTCTTTTTTATGCCTAAATGGCATGAATATGGAGTGTCATGGCAACTTTTCAGTAATTCGTGCACTACTGGTCACTTTAAAGGAGACAAAGGTCAATATTGAAGCTGGTGTAGAGTTCAATACATCTAAAATAGTCTATAACTGAACGACTGTTTTTTTTGTTTGTTTTTTTAACCTTTTTTCTCGAGTAAGACCTGTACATATCATAAGGAAGAATCGGGGGTATTTTATTCATGAGGTAAAATCACGTGACCACGCCCCTTTTTGGTGAATTACTTCCCTTTATTAAAATTTAACTTCAAAAGTACATCTCAGTGTTCCGGATTATTTTCATACTACCCCCGTCTTTTTTCTAAAAGTACTGTATTAATGTCATCTTCCGTAATGAAAAAATTTTAAAACATAGAAATTGTGGTTAAAACCTTTCAGGTCGCTGGAAAGCTTGGAATTACACATTTTCAATTTAATTTGGCCGCCAATTTTCTGGAGTAAATTTAAAAGGGACAATTGTTTATGAATCTATGCGAGTTATATTTCACAGTCATATGCGGACAAATTTGCTACATATTTATCTTTGATGTGTATTTTTCTGTCAAAGATAGCTCACTTGGCAGTTTTACAATGGCTTCTACAGTCAAAATGTCATGATCCCGCTTCGAATTTCAAACTTAATTGGCCGGAAATTTTCATTATTACAGATAAGAATTTATGTATAGAATAGACGTTAACAATGTGTAGAATCTTGCTAGATGCGGACAAATATGTTCTGATGTGTATTATTACAAAATTTTGCAAAATTTCAATATCTCCCCTATGCATTTCAACTAAACATGGCCGACAAGCAAGTGTTACAAGATGGCCGCTATGCAAATTAGTAAAGTACCCCTGATTCTGCCATATGTTTTGATTTATTTTAATGTGGTGAGATGATGTTACCTCGGAATGACCTAACACATTTAAAAAGCACTTCAAATCTTTAAACGATGTCCTTCAAGTACTTTTGGTTTACTTTTGACTTAATTTTAAAGTACATTATTTTCCGTAGCATTAAACGTTAAATATTTCAAATCTTTTACCTTTCCAAGAGAAAGACCTTTCTGTATTTCTTCCGATTATTAAGGTCTTTTCAGTTCCAACGGAAATACCTTACTGTATTTCGTCTGATTACTATTCTTTTTTCTGCCTCTTTGTGCATATCGTTTTCATACTTTTGGACAAAAAATGCATATCAGCTCAAATATATAAGATTTAGGCTTTCCGTTACAAAATTATTTCCCTAGCCCAAAAACCTTGCTATGAGATAAACTCAAAAACTATTAGAGATAGGTGATTAAGTGTAATAACAAAAATGTTTGTTCGGTCATGACGAACCCTCGGTACGTTTGGACCGAAACTCTATGGTGAACCGCTCATGAGTTTTGTCACATCTTTAAGTATGTTTTTTCTCGAAAACGGCAAGAGAAAGAAACCTGGAACCTTTCCATACATCTTAGGTGATATGTGTTACATCTAAAAGTGCCAAGGTCAAAGGTCATTGATTACTTTTAACTTGGATTAGCTCAGAAAACGTAATATATATTAAATTAGGTAAAATATATTTTGTGACCGATTTGGGGTTTTTGCTTGTAGCTAAAAACCATTGAAGATACAAAAAGATATTTAATACAAAAAATTAAAAAGGACGGTTCTTCAGAATTAGGTCAAGGTCAAATGTCAAGGTCAAACTAAAAAAAATTGTAATCATTTTAGAGAATCAATAATTGTACATATGAAGCTTAAAATGTAAGTTTTATCAATAAGGAGAACATAATGACGCACCCCCGGGAGAGACCTATCGAACAACTGACGTACTAGTTTTTTTCTTTTGTTATGTATTAGTGTATTGTATCACAATAGATAAATGTCAGATTGAAGAAACACAAGTAGTTTGACTTCATATACACATATGCATTTTGGCTTATACCAGTGTCTCTCCAATAGATGATATCCAGGTTCATGGTCTGCACTCCCTAATTTGTCACTTTGTAAGAGTTATCCCTCTTGGATGTGGACAAACAAATATCTCTAGAACTTGAAAGTAAGTGTTTTATTCACACAGAAAGATGAATTTAACTTTTAGTGAATTTTTTATGGATTAATATATCTCATAAATCATCTGGCATAATAAAAATTCTGATATACTATCATTAATTTTACTTAAACACCATGGAATCAGTTGCCTGCCACTGACAGAAATATTTTATTTCCGTAGGGCAACCCCATTTAAAAATGATTCAAAATATTTCCCTTCTGTTGCTTCGAATTAGACGACTTTGATTTTCTCAGAAATAATTCAGTTTTTAAGAAATTCACATCAGAAAACTTCTGTTTTCCTTAGTGCTCAGTACAACTGGGAATGGGGAACCAGTAAATGTCCATACCGGGATCAGTCTAAAAGTCCAAATTAGGGAGTGCAGACCATGAACCTGGATATGGTCTATTAATTATAATATCAATTAAATGTATTACTGAAATCATGCTTAACACCCAATCCTTTGCAAATAAAATCATTAAGCTCAATTTCAGTACTGACAAGCTCAAAAGCAACCAGAAGTATTGCCTCATATTGGTACAAAGTATGTAATAGACCTTTAAATTTTACTGCGTTTTCGTGTAATGCTTGTTGAAAAATATCTAAGTTCAGACCTTAGACTGTATTTTAATGTCGCCGTATAGTGATACAAGGTTAAAGCTAGGTTTTTTCACCCCGAATTTTACAAAAGGGGTGGGTCTCATCAGTGGTCATCTGCTTGTCTTGCAGATGTATACGATTTGTTGGTCCTACGAATGATAGTTTTGTATAGATATATAGGGGTCATTAGATCTAAATACAATAAATACCCAAGTTGCATAAAAACGGTAAATTTCGTAATGCTGTGCACGTGTTTCAAGGAGAAACCTCTCATCAGCTGCATTACAATAAAACAATTTGGAAAGCCTAATCCAAAATTCATCATTACATCGACAGACCGAGGAGCTTATATATCTGTTGTAAAACAGCAAAGCATATAACTTTTGATATTTACGGTTGTGACAGGACTTTTAAAGGTTGGCATGAACGATAATCCACCTAAAAAGTTCAAAATATTCCATTCAACTCATAGGATTGGGTCTGCAGACAAATATTCTGATGTCGAGCAAAACAGTCATCATAATCACTTATGATAAATAATGTCAGCCTTTGGCTTTGTTCGACCAAAGATTATCCTCTTTTGGTGGAAGAACGTTTACAACAAGGTTGTATGTATAAGAAAAATTCATCTAATGTTTTTAATTTCCTTACAAATAACAACAGCTATTTGCCTTGAAAGTAATATGTTGTTATAATAATTACATTTCATGCATATTCATTTGAATTCCGCCACCAAACACCGATCACGTGGTATATCAATGTGAAGTTGCAATTTCCATGAAACACATTTGACCACGTGGCGGATAAATTTGTGAAAAATAGAATTAAATTGTGTTTTTTTTTTCATATTTCACATACAATGTAATAATTAGAATTGAATGCATTATTTTGAAGTTTCATAGGGAAATGAAAGTGTTGACCGGACGCATATTTTCAACATGCAGCATTTTCATACTCCAATGAAACTTCAAATAATTCATTCAATTCTTTATTGAACATGTGTGTGAAAATTTACAAAACGATTTTGTAAACAAAAAATGAATACAACATGTATAAAATATGATTCATTATCGGTGATCTTTTCGTTTAAAGTATATTGTGTCATCGTTATTCATGTTTTATTCATGGTTTTGTTATATTGTTCATGTTTAAAATCACTTTACAGATATAGTCCCTGTGGTCACATCATAACGGGAGACTTAAATATTATCGAAACCCGTTTCTCCGTCATAGACTTGCAAAGGGACCAAAGTTCCGTTAACCACGATCCATCAACTGGGGCAATTTTTTTTACTCCTTATGGATTATGTGGAGGACTACGCCAGGAAATGGATTAAACATGAACAAGATAAAGACCTTGATTCTCTATCGGAGTGGATAAAGGCTGTGAGGTCCATGATTCTTAAACGAATTAATAAGCTACAAGGGTCAATTAGAACAAAAGCATTATTCATTTTTAAAAATGCCGACGTTGCCAGATACTTATCCACAATGCATGACAAATATGTCGGTGTTCCGGTAGATAAGAATAGAAAAAAGAACGGATGAGGTCTGTTATAACATCATTTTCATATGTAAAAAACATTACATTGAAGAACTGGGCATTGATAATAACAAGAGAAATCTAATCTACACAGCTACTGCTATGACCAAGGAGGAGAAATTAAATAAACAGCTGCGCGAAGTCGCATGATACGTCGTCACCCCTTCAAAACTTTAAGTGATTTAGGTAAGGGATTCTCAATTTAGAAGCACCTATAACTGCCTAATTGAGCTTGATATCTCTTTATCAAATCAATCTGCAAAGTTTAAGGTGAGCTGATCAAAGAACTTATATGTAAGAGTTCGACATGTAAAAAATTGCCTTAAATTTGACAAATAAAGTCCTATAATTCATATGAGAAAGATAACAGGAAACACCTACGATGGCCGTAAACCACAATCACATGCCACAATCCACCAGGGAACCGCACGAGAAAAACAATAAAATGACAAAAGACAAACATGGACAACGATAGGAACTCGGGATAGCCGGACTATAACTCTTTCAAGAAAAATCAAAATTTCGCAAAAAGGTATACAGATTGTGAGGCAATCATACCTAATACACCTACAAAGTTTGAAGTGAATTGGCCAAAGAGTTGTCAAGTTAGAGGGCGACATGTAAAAAATTGCCTTAAAATTGATGAATAAAGTCCCATAACTCTTGCAATAAAAATCTCAATTTCACAAAAAAGTATACAGACCATGAGGCCATCATATCCAATATCTCTACAAAGTTTGAAGTGAATTGGCCAAACGGTTGTCAAGTTAGAGCACGACATGTAAAAAATTGTCTTAAAATTGACGAATAAAATCCCATAACTCTTGTAAGAAAAATCGAAATTTCACGAAAAAGGATACAGATCTTGAGGCTATCATACCAAATACCTCTACAAAGTTTGAAATGAATTGACTATAGGGTTGTCAAGTTAGAGCACAACATGTAAAAAAATGCCTTAAAATTGACGAATAAAGTCCCATAACTCTTGCAAGAAAAATCGATATTTCACGAAAAAGTATACAGATCGCGAGGCCATCATACACAATGTACCAAATATCTCTACAAAGATTAAAGTGAATCGTCCAAACGGTTGTCAAGTTAGAGCGCGGCATATGAAACGGACGGACAGACAGACAGACAGACGGACGGACGGTATACCATAATACGTCCGTCATTAGACGGGCGTATAAAAACCGTAAATTTCTTTTGCTTTCCTTTGTGATTTACAGATGAAGATACTGATCTCCCGCCCTTGTACTGGGTAGCAAAATTACACAAATGCTCATACAAAAAACGGTACATCGCTGGATCTGAAAAATGCTCTGCAAATGTAAAAGAATGGATAACAGAAAACACCCACAATGGCTGAAAATAATAATTACATGCCACAATCTTTCATGGAACTACACATGAAAAACACGAATAAGACAAGAGACAAACGTAGAAAACAATAGGAACTCGGGACAGCCGTACTTGGTACCGGCACTAGCAAAAGCCAGCGGTAGTGTTAAACCAGTTTATGGGCACCCAAACCTCCCCTTTATCTGTCCCGCTTCCCTGTAGTATAAGAAACATACGAATAAAACCCAATACAGGTAGACTACTAACTCCATGACCACAATCTTGAAAGGAAAGAAAAAAACAATACGTAATTTTGAAAGATGGGTCAAGGGGTGCTCGCCGCTAGACTGCCGGCTAGCTCAAGGAGCCTTGTCTGCTGGTAGAACACTGCCGCACTACGGAAGAAAAATCAAACTCAAAACTTCCCGAAGGGTTTGGTCAAGAATCATCATAAATTTCAGTAGACATCGGCAGTATCAGTAAAAGGCCAGTGTGTGTGCAAAATTTTTAGGTCATTAGGTGTCAAAGCTAATAGCTGTTTACCTCCATCTTGACAGTCGTAAAAGAGGGCCTTCACAAATATTGTGATCCTAGCTTTCCAGAAGTGGTCTAAATAAAATGTGGATATATGAAAATTCTGGAGATCTGCTTGACATCTTAAAATCGAGATTATAATCACACTGTGATAGCATTAAATCTATTAACTTTATACTACCATTCTTAATCTTGGCTGTAAAATTCAATTCATAGATGTTTCTTCCGTAGGAACGGCAAAGGAAGATATGAGTACATTGTTATTGGCAGAAAACAAGCACACTTTGTGAAATACGATTAAGAATCACAAAAAAGAATATTCAGAGGAAGAAGTGATTAAAATGTTAGAAAATTTCTAATCGACAATATATTTGTCCAGTTTGGAATCTTTGTTTTTCAACAGACTTTCGAAATTCCAATGGGCACAAACTGTACATCTCTTTTGGGCGTTTTCTTTCTAAAATCATATCTTGCTGAATTCATCGAATGGCTTTTTCAGTGTAATGATAAAAAGATGGCCCAGTCCTTTAATTTCAGCATCCGTTACATAAATGATACTTTATCACTAAACAACCATCGCTTTGGCGATTTTCTTCATCTTATCTTTCCGAAACAGTTCGAAATTAAAGATACCACAGATAATTCTACATCGGCCTCGATCCTTTACCTTCATTTTCAAATTGACAACAGAGGTATACTACTAGGCTGTTTGACAGACGAGGTGACTTTGATGAACTTTTCCAATAGTCAACTTCCCATTTCTTAGTAGCAACATTCCAAATGCGCCAGCATATGGAGTTAAAATCTCGCAGCTCTTTCGCTACTCAAGGGCTTGTTGTCGATACAGTTACTACTCTGATAGAGGTCGGTTGCTTAAATATAAGATACTTAGGCAAGGGTATGTTACCCAAAAATTGAAGTAATGCATATGTTTTAGGGTCGACATCACGATCTTTCGGATCGCTATGGGATGTCTGTTTCCCGTATGAAAACATATCGTTCTCTTTAGAGTTAAAGTCTGTTTTTTCCTCAACCGGAGTTGACACATTCAACACTGCGGTTGCTTATTTTACCGACGCACCTGATCTCATCCATGGTTTTTTATTGTTTTCATGTTGTTCATCTGGATGTGTGCCATCATTTTTCTTTTCTGTCCCGTACACGTGTGCTGTCTTTGTTTCTTGGTGTTTCCGATGTTGCCGTTGTTCCTTGATGGCTCGTTTGTAACTGATGGTTCGGTTATCACTTACTCTTTAAACATAAGTTATGCGTTGGTGGCCATGTTTTTTTCGAATCGGAACGATATGAGCAATCTTGGTGGAAATCACTCCCACAACCATTCCTGTAAAGTTAAGTTGAATTTACTTCTGTGGTTTCAAAGGAGAAGATAAAAAATGTGAAAAGATAACGGACGGACGACGGACACCAGGTGATTTCAATAGCTCAAATTGACCCTTTGGTTCAGGTGAGCTGACAAAATTAATGAAATAATTGTAGAAAGAAAAGAAAATAGAGGGTCATTATTGATGAACGAAGAAGAAGTTAACTACTGACAATCATATGAACCACATAAACTCCATCGTAACAATAACAAAATGCATTAAAATTTCGCTTTTAGTTGTCCTCCGTTATTATTATTTATATATAATCTACTGTCACATACAATATTGTATATATAGATAATTTTCGAGGATTTTATTTGATAACACAAAGGAAGTTTTACATATAGCATGGTTATAAGCTGGTAATCTTAAAGGAGACAAAGATTACTTTTACTTATGATGTAGAGTTCAGAAAATCTATCACCGATCGAATTCTATTTGATGGGCTGTTGTTACATTAGAATGATTTAACACATTTGAAAAGCACTTCAAAACTTTCAATGATGTACTTTTAGTATTATGGGTTTACCTTTTTATTTATTTTACAAGTACATTATTTTCCGCAGTATCAAATTACAAATATTTATTTTTTCTTTTGGTATGCATTGAATACATTGATTTATTTGTGTATTGTTCCACCACAGTTAAATGTCACAAGTAGTGCAGAGCCCAAAAATTGACCTCACATGCACGTTTTTCGGTCATTTGACTTCCAAATGTTTTGGTTTGATCTGCACTTATCAGACATAAGTTGTCAAAATGCGCATATGCAGAAAATAAATTACTAGTTACTTCGGAATTTTGTCATTTATGCATGTATGCATAAGGTACATGCACATGTACACTGAAATAAAAACTGTTGACCTATACAACTGTATTGCCAATTAATTATATTGTCAATCAAGTTTATGACAAAAGAGACGATTTCAATTTTGATATTGTAAACTTTCCACACCTCGACAGCAATATTCCGTCTTCTCCATCATATGGAGTATACATTTCTCAATTAATCCGTTACGCTAGAGCATGTAGTCACTATCAAGATTTTTTGAAACGAAACAGATGTTTAATTCGTAAATTTTTAAATCAGGGCTTCGATAAATGCAGATTAATAGTTTTTCTCAAGAAATTTATTGGACGATATCCAGATTTGATTGATAAATATTCAATTCCAATTTCCAATTTTATAAGACGGTTTTGTTTAAGTTCTTGCTTCTTCTTGAAAGTTTCTCTTTATGCCACTTTTGTGTGATTTGTGCAACGAGCGACAAAAACTTTTTATCTGTATAAGACCAGGCTTGTACATCGAACGACAAAAACATTTTACCTGTGTGAAAAAAAAATCAATGTTTTGATAATATTATGGCTTTGACATTTAACACAATCTGGGCACACAGAAGCTATAGTTAGTCGTCATATAAGCGGGATATTGATGCATCATTAAACCTGGTTTAACCCACCATTTTATTTATAAAATGCTCGTTCCAAGTCGGGAATATGACGGATTGCGAAAATGTTCTGTGTTGGGTTGTGTCGTATGTTATACGGATTTTCCTTACTGGTCTTTTCTTGTCACATTTATTGCTTAGAAACCCAATCCCTTTGCGAAATTAAATCATCGAGTCTATCTCATTAATGACCACTCAAAAGCCACCAGAAGTATTGTCTCATAGTAATACCAAAAAAACACAACTGAAACTTTAATGCATTTTCATATAATGCTTGCTGCTAATTATATTAGTTCGGATCTTTATGTGAGTGTAGTCTCATAATGTACTAAGTTATAGCTAGGGTGGTCTCATCAGCGGTCAACTGTTTATGTTGCAGTTGATCCTACAAATAATGGGAATGCATAGACATATGATGTCATTAGATCTAAAAGTTATCTTTACAGCGGCCGTCTGAGGATTTTATATATCTTTTGTAGGACATATTATAAACTTTAGATTTTGCCAGCAAAGTGAAGACAATTTCGATATTAACGTTTGCGGCAGCTTTATATTCGTAACTTTTGGTATTATCGGTAGTCCCGCGTAAAAAGTTCAAAATACTCTATCCATCACATAGGATTATGTTATCAGGTAGGGAAGTGGTTGAAATAGAAGATACAAAAAAGCTCTTGTTTAAATGAGTTAGAAATGGTATTGTTTTCATTGTTTACAATAGATGCAAAAGTTTTTCTTTTTCATTAAAAAATAGAAATATTTTTAATTCTTACATTTTGAATTTATATAAAAACAAAGAAGGTTGTCGCACGTGAACGTAAAGATGCACATTTAATGCACAACTCGACATTAAAGATCAATTTAGTGGCGGTCTTTCATAGTGAATCCCCCAAAAAGAAATCTTTTGATTTTGACAGGATTGCAAATAGACATGTTAATTCAGAAGCAAATTTTTATGTCAATCCTTTTTTAACATTTCTCCAGAATAAAAGTTCAAACACGATATATATTATTTGTATTTCCTATGCATTCTTCCCGAGGTTCCTATGTATAAAAACGAAATTGTCAAAAAATTGTCAACAAAGAGCAAACACTCTTACCTCATAGTAAATTCAAGACAGCCCCTAGCACCTTGCTAAATGTTGAACAACGCTACATACATCCCCTTTTTAATATAATTTTTGTCATGGATGCGGGGTTGTCAACAAACATAAGACAAGACTGTTGGAAAACAACGGCAGTAGAATACCGAAGGAACAATGCACAAATTACACAAATTAAAGTCCAGAGACAAGGCAAAAGCAAGAACACCAGAAGACGGAAGACCAAAGACACCACATGTCCACAAAACACAAACACTACAAATACAACACAAAAAACTAAAGCACTTAAAGTGTGAACTCTAACAAAAATCAGAGTTAAAAAGTGGAAAGGAATGTTTGTTACGAATCGAGGGGTTCAAATCCGGCTAATACCATAATGCATTTTTGCTATTTTTTATGAAAGGTATCGAATGGTAAGGTATATAATAGTAAATTTTTAGCTCATTATGTGTGGTCTCGGTAGCGTAATGGTTTTAACCGATTGACATTTGTCAGAAAACTAGAACCATCTTGCAACTTTCTAAATGTTATTAAAAAATTTTTAACCTTTTTCTCAAAGGCAATTTTCAAGATACAAATACGACAAATTAATAAATATTTTATATGGTCTCCGTAAGTGAGGTGCGTAAGGTTCTCGGTAATGATCATCGGAGACGGTAGTAAACGCTCGACTTCATGTTCGAGCCTGGCAATCTCAGTATTTTTTAGACTTAAAATGGTGTGCTGTCATTTAGATTTTCGAAATAACGTGTACACTCGTCCGGAGAAGTGGCCGGTAACTAAATGTACTTGTTGGGAGAAAGTGGCCGGTAACTAAATGTACTTGTGGGGAGAAAGTGCCCGGTAACTAAATGTACTTTTGGGGAGAAAGTGGCCGGTAACTAAATGTAGTTGTGCGGAGAAAGTGGCCGGTAAGTAAATGCACTTGTTCGGAGAAAGTTACGGTAACTAAACTGGAAGGCCTGGAATAACAATACAGTCAAACTTGCCTTAGCGACCACCTCTATTAAGCAAAAACCTGTCATATATGGCCTTAATTTTAATATCCCTTCATAGTGCTTTCTTTGTAAATTGAACCTGTATTAAAAGACCTCCTGTCTTGTGTGACCCTATTTTGAGGTTCCCTTTGAGACATAAGACAGGTTTGACTGTAGCTTCGCAGGGGGTACTGTGGTACAAATACTAATAACAAGTGCCCGTAAATCTTGAAATCACTCTAATAGGTGGTACGTGCTCCTTTAATTGTTTTCACTCTACTAAAAGAATTGAAAAAGGCCATATTCAAAAATCAATGTTATATGGTTTATTCGATGCATACAGTTGGGTGCAGTTATAACCTCTCATCCAAGTTAACTCCAAGTTAACTTAGAGCAGACGTAGAACAGTTCTAGAAACGGTCATAAAAACGGTCATTTTCTAAGTTAGCTTAGAACAATTCTAAAAGCAGTCATAAAATAGAGCAGTTCTCAAAGAGGTCATAAAAACCGTCATTTTCTCACTTAGAACAGTTCTTAAAGCAGTTATACGGAAGACCATGACCGCTTTCAGAACAGGTTATGACCGTTTTTAGAACAGTTCTACTCGATGACTGTTTTTAGAACAGTTCTAATCTATGACCGCTTTTAGAACAGTTCTTGACAATGACTGCTTTTAGAACACTTTTCTATAGCAGCTCTTGAACTGTTCTAGAACAGTTCTAAGTTAACTTAGAGCAGTCATTAGAACAGTTCTAAGTTTTTGTGAGAGGTTATGACTGCACCCAAGTGTAGTTATATCTTAACTGTCTAATGAGATTGGCTAGAACTTTTCTTTATTATCGTGCAATTTCAACAGTTTTAAAACAATGTTTATTTAAAGTTGTATATTTATCATATATCTGTATCACACACCGAGTGTTGCAGCATAAGATGCATAGTATGTAAAATGTTACAATTTTTTCTTTTCATAACCGTTACTACATTTGTATGTCACCACACACCTTGTTTATTTGAGGAGATTACAGGTATACAGATTTACAAGGGAGATATTTTTGCGAAAGTACTTCTCGGTCTGTCCTGATATCGAGCATACTAGTCATTTTCTTAATCATTTATGATTTTTACTAGAATATCATGTCAGTCTCCGGCTTGCTTCGACCGGAAAAATCAACCTCTCTTGATGTAAACACGCTTCATGTTTGATCATATTTGATATACAAAGAGTACATCTGAGTTGGCTTAATAATATGTAGTCCTGCGTTATTTTTTTATACTTCTATATAAATAACAAGAATTATTTACCTTGAAAGTAAATATTTACTTATATTTAACAAGTTTATGGAAATTTACAATTTTTTTTAAACGATTTGTCAACAAAAATGAGTACAACATACATTTAAATATGATTTTGTGTCGGTAATTTTTTCGTTGATAGTATTATATTAAATAGTTATACTGTGTCATCGATACTGTTATTCACGTTTTAGACCAGGAAGAAACGTTGTCTTTGTCATCAAATAGAATGATGACACTTCATATTTCCAGATATTTATTTCAGTTTAGTCACTTTTAATCGAAAAGTCCAATCGGACTATCGCTACCGATTAGAATCCGTCGTCTGTCCCTCAACTAAGCTTCATTCTGAATAACCATAACCGGCACAGGACACATTGGAATCCAATGAAAAAAACAATTTCGATTATGACCTTTGGGACTACATGTAAAATTTACATGTATTAAAGCAAAATAAATCATCTTAAAATGGACATGTTATGGAAAATTCTTATTGTGTTTGAAAATATTTCAAGATAACTATGACCGTCATTGCAGGGCACAAATATTTATCGCATGCCATGAAAATATAATTTGATTATTTAATCATTTTCATGGACTGTTAGTCTCCGAGGGTATTCACTTAGTCTAACCCAGTAGCCAGTTTAGTGCTGGCCGAAAACCGATTTCATCTGAAAATTAGCAATATGTTAATTTAATAACATTTTGTTAAACCTAGGAGCTTTTACAAATATTTCGGTACATGGATTTCCAAATATTTTGATTTGATCTGCATTGAAGAAACATAAGTTGTCGAAATGCGCATATGCAGGACCTAAGTAACCTTGGTATTTTGTTTTTCGTTTTTGGAAACTCAGCTTTTCAATTTGATATATTTTAAGGGTTCTACAACAAACATATGAAAACTAATTGTATTGCAAATGCCATTCTCGCTCACTGTAGAAGAGTATACTAAGTGTAATGAAATTAACTATTGTCGTGCCGCCCCGTGTGTGTGTATGTATGGTGTGTGTGGTTATCTCTCTGGTTGGTGTTTAAGCGCAATATGACACGACACTCAGGGCAGGGACAAAAGAAATACAACAAATCCAATACCCGGTCCTCATCGGGTGTCAAAACATCAAAATGGGTTCGACCTGTTGGTCAGAACAACAGGATTTGCATGGGACAACTGTGAAATCAGCAACAGGCAGCAGTAATGAATAAATAAACAACTTCACTTAGTTGGGTGGGCCGACATAACACTGCCCCCTCCTCACATTGGAATTGGTCCCCAATTGGACTGACAAAATG
Organism: Modiolus philippinarum; assembly: GCA_002080025.1. Classification (NCBI taxonomy): domain Eukaryota; kingdom Metazoa; phylum Mollusca; class Bivalvia; order Mytilida; family Modiolidae; genus Modiolus; species Modiolus philippinarum. The sequence goes on from MJUU01024306.1 coordinate 21,830, forward strand.
ACTTGAGAAAAACAATTAATTAAAAATTTTCCTTTTACATTATATAACTTTATTTTTGCGAAAAGACAAATTTCAAATAACAACAATATTTCAATTTTTAAAGGATAACTATAAAATCTCTTATAATCGTGCTTTTACCTTTTACACTAAAAATCAGATTTATCTACTCCGATGATTAAAATTTATCTGATAATTAAATTCGGATTAAAAAATACTTTGAATTATGTGATTAATATATACCATTTTCAAATTAACAGACAAAAATACAACTTCATACTTTCGGAATTATACAATATACATAAAAATGAATGTTTTAGCACAATTAAATATTTTTACAATAATTAATGTTCACAGTGAATGTCCTCGCTAATAAATAAATGTTTCTTTCTTCTTTGGGTCTTCCCGGAATGGTCACGGTATAGAATGGCATGGACTTCGACTTGACTTAGTATCATCTATATGGAACTGGCTAACATCACTGATAGGTACGATTGGAATGTCTCTATATAAAATAGAATATCAACAATATAATATATATTGTCTAAAATAACGTTAAGACAATATAAAATCAATTTAGGTTTGAAATAACCTATATATAAGTATGACGTAAAAAGTTATACAGTAACGTCATATCTGGCCACACTTAGTATGGCGATCCTCCGGTCCAAAGTTTCCACAAGTCCCTTTAACATATAATGTTCCGCCTCCGCTCGGATATCATAAAGATAACGTAACTCTCTTGGAAGAGAGTGAGTATTCCATGCACTTCCTAGCCTCAAGTAGTTCAAGATGTGACGAAAGTGAGCTGGGTCCCGGTCAAGAAAGTAAATGGGAGCATTGAAATCATCACATCTCAGGTGGCGCATGGGGGAACCAGGTTGGATCATGGCGGCCAGAAGAGATCCAGGGTCTCCTCTCAACGTGGCTCTGGAAGTCACAAACTTGGTACCCACCACATCTAACACAACTCTCCCATTTTGAGCATCACTCAAGGACGCCAACTTCACCTCAGTCACACTGGCTTGAATATCATGAGCAACACGCTGGGTGGTACTAGCTGTGTGGGCCATGTCACCTCTACAAGTCACAAGGCTTTCTGCTGGTGTTGTTGCAGTACCCTTAGGTTTCAACACCCTGATGTCCTGTTTAGGGGAGGTGTAGCTATACTGAAAGCATTTAGTGTCTCTGAGGGACCAACTGAAATGCTGAGTTGGTCAACTGTCTCAGGAATCTCCCCATCCTCAACATCAGAGGAATGGGTCTCCCAGACACTGTCTGCTGAAGCACACACCTCAACTGTCTTTACAGGACAATAAGGTTCTACAGCCTTTTCAGGCATGGGAGGATCAGCACTCCCTTCAACAGCACTGGCCATCTCGCCTCCTTTACTGACAACAGCACATGACTTACTTGTTGTAAAGGATGCTGTAGGCGGAGGCTCAACTCTGGCCAGTGGAGATACCATACTAGGTGATGAAACAGTGGACACGGCTCTCCTAGGTTTCTTCGCCTTTGGTTTTTAAAGCCTGGCTCACTGCTTGCCCTCTTCTGTCCTGGTTTAATACTAGGTGTCCTTGTTGGTGTGTAGTTTGCAATAATGTTTTCATCAACAGATTCTCTGAACTCCTGATAATCCGCATTCACTTTTACTCCCGATTCACCAGACAGCCTGTTCAACAGTGTACAGTTCCCACCTTTGGAGTATATACAATTCTGGTGTTCCTGGCTAGCTCTACCAAAGATCTTACTGCAGCCATTGCAACGGAACCCAAATTCACTATGCTGCTCCAATATATGCCGACGAATTACAGCTTTCCTTTGGGCTCAAAAACTTTTTGGCCCCACTCTTGGCACAAAGACCACATGACTATTGAGTAATCTACAACAACAAAATATAATCATTCTAAATACAGTGTCAATAATTTTATGTTTACCAATCACGAAAACAACAAGATACAGGTGATCAGGATGCACTCTGTTTTCCGTACTGCTTGCTTACAATTATATATATATTAACTTGGTAACATTCTACTTCATATCTGCACTACAGCTTACACCGTCCATGAGAGCATTCTCTACAATGGAGGTTTCCATAAGCTCTACTTTTAGTACCTTAGTATAAAAGGAATACATTAAATATTCGAACAAATATAAGTTTTCTACATAATATAATAAACTGAGCCAGCATTCGATTCTATACTCCAACTATACCAGACTACCAGGCTGATATTTCACATCTACCACAGGAGGATTCAGTATGAAAGTAAACAACAACAACACAATATCAGTCTATATTGTTTTGGCACAGGAAAATTGTACAGACTGGCTATCACAGTTCTGCTAATAAATAAGAAACAATTATTGGTTATACATTTATGGGATCATTCTCTACAGCAGGTGCTTATATAATTCAAAAAGTGTCAAATGTGTCAACACTAACAAATGTTCTATTTAAATTAAGCAGTTCTACTTGTTGGAAACCACGTTGGAACATTATCTCCAGTGTACAATTTGAGTTTGTCGTGATGGACAACTTTGGTTTGGCTTTAGGGTTTGTCTGAATGCGATAAATGCAATCATTTAATTTATGGGTTACAACATATGGGCCTGTCCATTCAGGTTGAAGTTTTCTACTGAATCCTCGTTTCGAAATAGGATTGTGAAGCCAAACATGTGAGCCAACTTCATACTCTTTATGAACAATTTTGTGATCATAATATTTCTTCATTGTTTGGCCAGTCAACTTTAATTTATCTCTGGCAAATTCATGAACATATTTCAGACATTGTTCCAGATCATATGCATATTGTGTACTCGTAATGCTTCAGGGACACCAAGAACTAAATCTACAGGAAGGCTTATTTCACGACCCAACATCATTCTACTGGGACTGACGCCAGTTGATTCATGAATGGAGGAGCGATATGCCTTGCATGAGGGAGATACTCCTTAGTTTTCAACAAAATTTACAAATATTTAGATATTGTAAGGTTCCAAATAGAATCGGCTTTCGGGTCAGCACCGAAGTACTGACTACTGGGCTGGTGAATACCCTCGGGGACTAACAGTCCACCAGCAGTGGCATCGACCCAGTGGTAACAAATAACAGAATACCGAATTCACTGTGAATTTAATTTCTGCATATGCGCATTTCGAAGTGATTTAAAATTTTCACTTTGATCCTTCAATAAAGTTTTGGTACTAATTTCAAACAACTCAACCAAATGAGCAGGTAAGTCAACCACTTTTGAAGTGGATACATTGTGTATTGCAACGTCTTCATTGTCAACATTTATATTAGTTTGTATAGTTTTATTGTCTACACATTCCATTTTAGCTGCAACAGTGCCTTGCTTGATTGTGCACTTTTCACCACTTGCATTCATTGCTCTAAGAGGAATTATTCCATTTTCAGGCTTTACTATTGCGTGTGCCAGTAACAGACCTGTGTTATTTATAAAATTTGAATTGGCACTTACTAGCCCATTTTCAATATTTATGACGGGGTCAACTATTTTGCCGGAGATAATAACCTCCGTATCCGGGGGAACAACAATATCCTCAGATACAGCAATTCTACATACTCTAGGTTTCATATCTTTATTGAAATGAAAGCATGGAATTTTATTGCGTTTCACTGACAAGCAGCTTTTACTCAACAATACATTTATTTTATTTATGGAGAGAAAATCGATCCCTAATATTCCGTCATTTTGGATGTCTGCAACCAAAATATCATGACTGAAAGTATAATTTCCAAGCTTAATGTCAACCTTTATTTTCCCAAATATAGGTGCAATTTCACCGGTAGCAGTTGTTAAGTTTAAATCAACAGGTTTTATCAAATTTGGACATGAGGGTTTCAACTTTTCAAAAATTTCTCTTTTCAATATGGTTACGCTGGCACCCGTATCCACCAACATATTGACAGGGTCACCATGTATCTCAGTAGTCACAAATAGACCCTCATCTCCAAATTTTGAAAGGTTCAAATGTATTACAGGGGCCCGGGATTGGTTTGTCGTACACTGGCCCCGGTGTGCAACATCTGGGGGTTTCCCTGAGGTCTGTCCCCCATTTCTCATATTATTCCGACCATTATAACCGTAATAACGACCTGGGTTTTGTTGGTTATAATCTGATCTTCGGTTTTCAAAGATGTAACCTTGTCTACCATTATTATTTTGGTTACTTCTACTTTTATTATCTCTAGCAGGTTGTTGGTTTTGAGCCCTTACAACCTGTTTTATGTCATTTGAAAGAGTTTTGAACTCTTGGCGAAAGCCATCCATCAAAGTTTTAATGACATCAGTATCTTTTGATTTTTGATCTTCGCCAAGAGTTTTGAACTCTTGGCGAAAGCCATCCATCAAAGTTTTAATGACATCAGTATCTTTTGATTGTTTTGAGTCGCCCACGTCGACCTGGTGGATATAGTGACTTTTTGTTCTACTCGATTTCTGGCGGTCGGCCACTCGATAGGCCTCTAGTCTTAACGCCAGAATTTCAGCTTGCTCAATGTTCTGGGCTTGAGCTTCACGAAGCCGTAGCCTCATATCAGACTCGGGCAGGGCGTCTATGAAATGATCCCTGGCCAAAGTAGATACAACACTATATGGGGCGTTTGGGTATGCCTGTCGGGTTAACTTCTTAATGTTTTGTGCCAACTCCGAAATTGATTCATCTCTTTGTTTTGTTCTCGTCTGGATGTTGGCTTTATATATTTCAGATCGATTTACAGACCCAAACCTCAATTTCAAAATACCAACTAGAGTGTCGAAATTTCGTCTTTCATTAGGGGAAAGCTCTGATAACATAGAGCGTGCGTCCCCTTGGCCACAGTTGGGGTTCTAGTACCTTCCCCATTACTACTACTGTTTGAGGGATTTGAGATAGATTTACTCAGATTTGCAGAATCGGGGAAGCGCTTGGATTCAGGGTATTGAGAATTTAATTCTACTCTACAGTTACTTCCCGTGCCACTCGATACTGCAATTTTATCAACTGAAGATAGGTTTACATCTCTATGTATCTCTTCATTATAATTTAAGCTACCACTTAAACGAGAGGGTTCACTTAAATTAACCCGTGGGGTACGATATATTGTTTCCGGATATAATGGGAGGGTCCTATCACCAGCCCCTGCTTTAGCACTGGGTGAATTATTGCAAGAATTTGCGATAGCAGTGTTGGCCTTTAGTACTGCTATATCATGGTCCATATGGCAAAATGAAGGTCGGTTTGCTAATTTGCATACGACCGCCATATTAAAACAATATGGCTGACTTCATTGTAATGCAATTGTAAGGGCTTGATAATAAAAAACTAAATTATACTCAATAAATTATATGTGGGCAATTTCTCTTTTCTTTATTTTACCCCTACACCGGTTTTGAATTCTTGGGGCGAATTCGGCATTTGAACTCAATAAACTAGAGGTTCCTGCAATATTCTTAAAATGAAGCTTTTTCCTTTATATTCCTAACTAGATTTTGTCAAAAACCTGAAATTTGGAGGCCGTTCCTTCGATATTTGGCCACTGAATACAAACTCTCTTTTCCTGTAATGCCACTTCCGGATAAAAAGTTCCGGTAAATATACTTGGTTTTTTTTTGTTCTGTTTCGATTTGTAGGTTCCTGAAAGCTGCAAAAAACTTGTTTTATCATATTTTCTTACTATGGCGCCATTTTCTCGGCGTGAAGTGGAAAATCAAAGTCTAAATACAAACCAATTCCATCTGCAGAAACTTGTCTTGTCGTCTGCACCGGTGTTTTAATTTTGTAAACAAGCGATCATGTGATCATCTATGGAATGTGAGGTACCAATTGGGTAGAAATTTATAATTTAAAAATTGTATGTTGACGCGGGATGTTTATGCCTTCCGAAATTGATTCTAAAGTTATGTATTGTGACGTCATCGACGTTATGAATAATTCATGACCTCATGAATAAAAAAGTGACCCTGATTTTGCCATATGCAACTTTCTCTAAGGCCCGGTTTAACTGAGCACTCATCTCGTCTTGTATTTGTTTATGGAAGTTTTCAATATCTCGCCAAACTTTATCAAAACTTCTATTAATCATTGCCTCAACGTTCTCTGTCTGGGGAACGAGTGGGGGGAGCCTTGCACTTCATCAACTACCCGAAATTCCATCAAATTATCAGGTGCTTGCTGCTCCCCGTCAAAATCAACTCTCGTATTTCTGCCAGTTAAAGTTGCTTCACAATCTGCCATTTTTTTCTCCTTTACTTTATTTTTATTAATTTTATTATATATACTTATATCAAAGCTAAATAATTTTCAACTGTCTACTAAAAAACTTTCAAATTGGTTTATCAACAATGCAGAGGCTAACTTTCAGTTAGCCATCCCGCCGAGGATGCCAGTTTGTCGTGCCGCCCCGTGTGTGTGTATGTGTGGTGTGTGTGGTTATCTCTCTGGTTGGTGTTAAAGCGCAATATGACACGACACTCAGGGCAGGGACAAAAGAAATACAACAAATCAAATACCCGGTTCTAATCGGGTGTCAAAACATCAAAATGGGTTCGACCTGTTGGTCAGAACAACAGGATTTGCACGGGACAACTGTGAAATCAGCAATGATCCTTTTGCTTTACATTTATGGCTTTAAAGGATTTACTCAATAAAAGTTAATGATTTATTATACTTAGAATTCACAGTGTATAAAATATTGTAGTTAATTATATGGAATACTAGTAACTAATAACACAAGTCATATATAGCTATATTCAACCTTATATTATATTACACGAGAGTATATGGTGTGTAACCTTATCTAAGCCAAAAAGGTGCACCATATGGGGTGCATATTCTAAAATGTCAACTATGGTGCTGCACCTGAATTTAGGGTGCAAAGTAAATTTTGGTGTTGCACCGGGAATATGGTGCTAAATAAATCTTGGTGTTGCACCGGGAATATGGTGCTAAATAAATCTTGGTGTTGCACCGGGAAATCCTGGTGCCGAATAAATCTTGGTGTTATACATGAGAAATTGTGGTGCAGTAGCTTTCAACGGTACAGAATCAAATAAGGGTCAAATTGCATTTGCACAAAAGTGTAGGTGTTTTGTACTGAATCAAAAAGTCATACATATGATTTCACCGAGATCAACAGAGCAATGCATCAAATTATATTGTCTAAGGTGCACCAAGAAATCTCAGTTCAACGTTTCTGGTGCAGGGAACACCAAGATCCAAAAATAACGTAATTTCATAATAAAACATGAAAACGCGAGATCCGCTAAAACTGGATTAAATTCTAACAATTCCTACTTAGTGCCAAAGCAAAAATCAAAGGAGTAAACATGTCCAAATAGTTCCAGGTTGACAAACGAACAAGGTGCAACAAAAAGTCAAGTAAAAATCAACAGATATCCGTTCTGTCAAAACTGGAATAAAATACGGTAGACTATTATAAGTAAATCTAAAAGCGAACCCGTTTATAAAATATTAATTACCATCGCTAATTCTGTGTTGTGCACAGAGCAGGACATGCTTACCCTTCCGGGGCACCTGATGTCACTCTTGTTTATTGAGAGTTCACACTGTTAGTGTTTTAGTTTTTTGTGTTGTATATGTAACGTTCGTGTGTTTTGTGGGCATGTGGTGTCTTTGGTCTTCCGTCTTTTGGTGTTCTTGCTTTTGCCTTGTCTCTGGACTTTGATTTGTGTAATCTTGTGCTTTGTTCCTTCGGTATTCTACTGCCGTTGTTTTCAGATTCAAGCTGAGCTTGAGACATGTTTACAGCGGCTCGAATATCTTTTCCGTCTTTCCCCGTTGAAATTGTTTCAGATGCTCCGCGCTGTTGACGTTACGTGACGTCATGAGCCAGCCAATCAAAATGTGTCTTGCCTGGACATGTGACTTCCGGTCAAGCAAAAATGAAAGTGAAACTAAAAAATGAGCATGTACTCTAGGCTGAATTTACGTAATTACAACAACATACAGGCATGCATAAAAGCTGAGAATAATGTACAACAATTCTATGATACAATGTTAAAGCGGGCATGCAGTAGATAACATGAAGCAAAGGTATTTAAAGGTAAAATTATCTCTCGGAAGCGTCCAGTAAACGTGACATTCCCTAACTGTCCAAACTCAGTAAATCAACTATCCCGACATGTATACGGGTTATCAGCGTAATATCCTTCATGTAATATGAAGTGCCCTAACTCATTTCATATATATACTAGCTAAATAAGATAATAAGAGTAATTACGACTAATCGTAAACATCAACAAATTTGCATACTGAGCGCTTCAGGTCAACATTCCAATGACGTAATGTACTTTTAACGTATGTAAACAATGACTTAAAAGTGAAAGTAGATTATGTGAGAACGTGAATGTGATGATAGTAGTAAATAAAAATACATTATAATTAAACATTCTAATAAATTAAACATACATTTATCATAAATATTTCATCAACAGGCAGCAGTAATGAATAAATAAACAACTTCACTTAGTTGGGTGGGCCGACATAACACTATGTAGGCATACGAAACTAGTAGTGGTATTATTTACAGTAAATAAAATTTGTAATATGTAGATACAATGTTCAACTTCATTTGAATACTTTCATTTTGGTTGTGTCTAATCATCTTGGAAATTCAGTGGAATCAAATATTAACGGTAAGCTTTTCAGTTGTAAGCCTTTTTACTGGTTAGATTGTAGATAAAGGACTGACTAAGGTGGGAGTTAGACTAGTGTCTTCACTAAAGTACCTACAATTATTGTAACTACATACACTCAATAATTGATTCCATTGGAACATTGGAACGTTTATAATGCATGGACGGTAGGGAAAAGGAGGTTTGGGTGCCCAAAACGTGTTAACCCCTACCACTGGCTTTGCTAGTACTGGTTTTAAGAACAGATAAATAAATTATGGAGTGAATGTGCACGGGACAAAATCCCTATGTGTAAATGGCAAGATTAAGCAAATGGAACAACGCTTTCATTGCTGTTCTTCATCTTGAAGTCGCCATGACACCTTCAAAAAAGAGCAAACACTCATACCTCATAGTAAGTTCAAGACGGCCCATAGCACCAATTTGAGCGAAATTCACTTGCTAAATGTTTAACAATGCTAACAATACATCCATGTATCCATTTTTCATGGATGCGGGGTCGTAATCAAGCATAACCTTTCGGGCAAAGTTCTCTTACAGACACTGGAGACACAGACAACATAATATGTTAGGAGGGACAGTCCCTGATATCAACGCTGGTACTCAATAAAGCCTTCAGTAAGATATTTATCTGCAACTAGTCGAAACGATCTTCAGGACAACACGAATCAATTTCAATTTCCCTATAATCATCAAATGTTTTTACAGGTGACTTTCTGGTAATCAATCGTGAATGAATCGAATCAAACAAGTTAATTAAATTCTATGAAACTACAGAACAGTTAAGGAAGAGACAGACACATACCCCCCCCCAAAAAAAAAATAGCCAGTAAATTTTTTTGAATTTTTTATATTTTTTTCTTGAATACTTGCAGAACAAAATATCAAAATTTCAACACAGGTTACCGGCTTATTTTTTTCAATATTTAGCTATAAAGTCGCATACCCATGTGACCCATGAAATCTGGAAAAAGTTTACTTGAGGGGTCCCTATCATATTTGGCTCCCTTATGACTATAATGGTTAGAGATAGGGTTAGTGTTCTAAGGATAGATACTATACCAAATCTATCCCTAGAACACTAACCCTAACCCTACCCTAAAAGCTCGATAGCAAAGACCACTTGGTTTTCGTTTTTTTTTTTAACTGAAGCAGCCGGTCGTCTGCCATTTTTGTTTACTAGAGGGCCAAATGAGGGCCAAATATAAAACCAAAATCGACGTCGGATTCCAGTTCCGTGTTTGGTCACGTGACACCTGTCTGTCTCTTCCTTAATCCAAAATGGACCACAGTTCACAAGAATAATGTATAGAGATTGCACGTCTCGTCTCCATCAATTTCAAATAGCGAATACCAGACTTTAGCTACCATTTGTTTTACCTATTTGAATCCCACACTGAATTGCTTTGACTTATGTCACCATTTCTTTGTGACCCTTGGTAATGCCGAAGAACAATCATCGAGTGGAATACTCTTGTTACATTTGTTTTTTAACTTTTTATGAATCAATTAGGCTTACCATAAATCGGTGTAACTTCCATCAATGTTCCACAAAAACTGGAGATTTTTTCATACAACAAGAGTCGTAAAAAGGATCATAATTTTACTGCTATCGATAACAAGGGTACTTAACCGAATACCTATCATTTAGCTTGCGTGTTAAAAGGGCAATAAGTCATTTTTCCGATCTGCATTTTCAAGACAGCATTTTAATAGTCTCAGGTCAAGTGATGATCGAAACAATTTAAGAGGGCTACACATAATGTACATCTCACTTATAATTTATAAAGTCAATTTCATTTACACATGATTTAATTTTGTTAAAATTTAGGGTCCTGCATGTACCTGTTTAAATTGTTCCAAGTAACATCATACGTCAGGAAGGAGTAAAATTAGAACTGATGATTCTCCAAATTCTATTTATAAAATAAGGAAGTTTTTAATTTTACAAAACTGAGTCCATCGGGTAAGTGTTAATTGTTAGTTTTATATCGGCAGCTTTCTTTGTCTTTCAAACTTTTAATTATTTTTTTATTATTCCTATATATTATCAAAATATAAAACAAATATCTTTGAATCAATTATACCTGTAATGTCGAGGGGAATAAAGTTATGTATGAAAACTATTGAATTTTTTAAATCTCTTTATTGTAATTTTATTTCTATACGTTTAATCGTTTATTCAAATAAATATTCAGTGATATAAATACACTCAGAGCATAAATGAAAATGATAAAAAAAGAAGCTAAATGTTTGTGTCGTTCTTTTTATAACCTTAATTAACCAGTTAGAATAAAATATGTAAAAAAAATGCTTTGTCTATATAAATTACAAGTATGCATTACAACAGGGCCATAATGAAATAAACAGGGCCATTATGAGATTAACAGGGCCATCACAGGAATCATGATTGCATCAGATATTTACAGTAAAGTGCACATTATTTCTTTTTTTGTACTTAGAGGTAAACCCTAATACAGCTGTATGGAGAATAAACTTTTTTGTTTTAGATAATTGACCCTACTTGTCGATTTACGATTTACTCATCTCATCACAAGAAATCAGAAAATAAACTTTTTTTTTTCTTAATTTAAAAAAAAGTTGTTTTTTGGTCCCTTGGAGTAAACCCTAATTCAGATTTGTGGAGATTAAACTTTTTCGTTTTAGATATTTGACCCTACTTGTGAAGACCTGTGAAAGGTAAACTTTTTTGTTTCACTTATTTGATCCACAATAAACTTTTCTTTTCAAAAAAGTATTTCCAGAAAAATATTTTATACATAAACATTTACTTATCAATTTATGTAAGTTCACCCATCTGGTAAATACAAGTTTTAAGAATTGGGTATTTTATAATGGACCCGTTATATGTCCCCTGTCTGTAATAATTGGCCTTCGGATGCTGCACTGGCCCTTGGGGTTGCCTCGTGCTATTACATCTAACCTCAGGCCATTATTACAGACCAGGGGTGGTGTTCTCGAAAGTATCCTAAGATTCGTCCTAAGACCTATCTTATTACCAAGTTTAGGATGGACTTAGGATCATCTTACGACATTCTTAAGTTGTGTCTCGAAGCTATCTCAGACTCATCTTATGTTAGGACGTCCTAAACATATCTTAAGTGTAATATTTTAATTTTTTATATTAAATTTTTTCAAAATGTTGGTCCAAAACAAAAACATTTTATTAAATTGTTAACCAATTTTGTCTACTAACATGCATATAATGAAGCGTACGATTTCAAGTCTAAATGTAAAATATCATCGAAAAGGCATTTTATTTTACAGTTTGTTTTGAAATGACGACTCTAAGCATCACTGGCAATCGTTTCGTAAACACTGAGTTCAAAGTTTAAAATCGTGCAAAGTTTCTTTAATGATACGTGTTTATTGATGCGTTCGTATTGATTCATGTTCATCTTTAAGAAAAATATTGAACAAAAGGCGAATTATAAGGTTAGGAAGACGAAAAATGCGAAATATCATAAGTAAGGAGAGCTTCGAGTACACGACTTAGGACTAAGACGTGTCATAAGATGGTCTTAAGACACGTCTTATCCCTAAGATAGCTTCGAGAACACCACCCCTGGAACACATATAAAGGGCCATTATAAAATAATGGCCCTGTTATGTGTTCGACCCACTTGAAGACGACAGATCTGTCGAAATATATTGGTCGACTTTTTTATTTTGTCAGATTTATTAGTTTTATATCAGTTTAAAATTAAAAAGAAATAATGACAGTAATACATTTTCTATTGGAGAAAATCAACTTGCTTAAACATTTGAAATTCTTTTATAAAACAATACCGTAAAGTGGGTTGAATAAGAATAAAGATAAAAAAATAACTAAAGCTAATTTGAGATTTTGACAGCTTAAACTATTAAGGGCATGTAAAAGATCAAACTCTTGGAAAACAAAACTAGAGACTGAGCCTATATCAATTAGCTGACAAAATGCTTCTAGGTTTGGGTACCCATAAACCGGTTTAACTCTACCGCTGGCTGTTGCCAGTGCCGGTACCAAGTCCGGCTATCCCGAGTTCCTATCGTTATCTATGTCTGTCTTCTGTCATTTTATTGTTTTTCTTGTGCAGTTCTCTGGTTGATTGTGACATGTGATTGTAATGCTCGGCCATTGTAAGTGTTTGCTGTTACATGTATCTTCCTTTCATTAATGCAAATGCGTCGCCATGTTCTCCACTGGCACCTATGATTTTGTCAATTCCCATTGAAATGATTGATCTTCGTGAGAGACCTTCCATACATCATTCCAATGCAGTTTAGTGTTTGCTTCCATAGTATCAGAGCAGATGATGAAAATGATGATTTTCACATAAGGTCCAATGTTAAACTATGTTTGAAAGCCATGTTTTTTTGTCGGATCGGAATGAAATGAGCAATCTTTGTAAAGGACCTTCCAAGTATCAGTCCTGTAAAATTTGGTTCAATAAGCTTCAGTGGTTTAAGAGGTGAAGATGAAAATATGATTTTTCGAATAGTGTCTAATGTTAAACCCAAGTTCTGCACTGGTGTCCATGTTTTTGTCGGATCGAAACAAGATGAATAGATTTGTAAAGGACCTTCCATACTTTTCGGTGTCTTTTGTCTTCCGTCTTCTGGTGTTCTTGTTTTTGCCTCTGGATTTCGATTTATGTAATATTGTGCTTTGTTCTTTCAGTATTCTACCGCCGTTGTCCTGTAAAGTTAGGTTGAATTTGATTTAGTGGTTTCGGAGAAGATGAAAATGTGATTTTTCACTTGGGTCCATCGCTAAAAATAAATTCCACATTGGCGGCCATGTTTTTTGTCGGATCGAGTAAAAATGATCAATCTTTGTGAAGTACTTTTCATAAATCATTCCTGTTAATTTTGGTTGAATTTGCTTAAGTGCTTTCAGGGAATAAGATTAAAATGTGATTTTTCCCATAGCGTCAAATGTTAAATCTATGTTCTGCGCTGACGGCCATGTTTTCTGACAGATCGGAACAAAAATAGGCAATCTTTGTAAAGCACTTTCCATACATTATTCATGAAAAGTTTCGTTGAATTTGCTTCAGTGGTTTCAGAGAAGAAAATGAAAATGTGATTTTTTTCCCTTAGGGTCTAATGTAAAATCTAAGTTCCGCGCTGGCAGTCATGTTTTTTGTCAGATCGGAATTAAATGTGCAATCTTTTTAAAGGACCTTCCATTCATTATTCTGAGAGTTTGATAAAATTAGCTTCAGCGGTTTCAGACAGGAAGTTGAAAATATGATTTTTCCTATGGGTACAATGTTAAAACTAAGTTCCCCTCTCGAGGCCATATTTTTGTTGGATCGACACAAAAGGAGCAATCTTTTTAAAGGACCTTCCATATATTATTCCTGTAAAGTTTGGTTGAATTTGCCTCAGTGGTTTCAGAGAAGTGAAAATGTGAAAAGCTAACGGACAACGGACACCAATTGATGGCAACAGCTCTCACTGACCTTTTGGGTAAGGTGAGCTAAAATGTATATTTATTTTTAAATATAGCATCCGCTATTGCTTCCATACTTTAATTTTGTGTTTTTTTATGGACGAGATGGTCTGGATGTTGCCCTACATTAACTCATTCAAAGTGCTGAATATTAATTACTTAGTAACAAAATACAGAAGTTCCTGTAAATATGGTTTCTGCATATGGCCATTTCGACAATTGATATCTCTTTAATACAAATAAATCAACATACTTAAATACATTATTGAATTACGTTTATATTCAATAGTTACTTGTGAAAATATATACATACTTTACAATCATAATTCTTTAAAGAATTTACTTTGAATAAAGCCAGTTCCAATAATCATCATTGTCCGTTCTTAGACATCATTTTTGGTATAACGAATAGTAAATTAGATACTAAAATTTATGATAAAAGGGACGATTTTTCTTATCCCATAGTTAATTATCCAATTCTAGATGGCTATGTTCCATATGGTGTTTACATATCTCAACTTGTTCGATTTGCTCGAGTATGTAATAACGTTTGCGATTTTAATGACACTATATAATAACATCCAAAAATTTTCTTCGTCCATAAAAAAGTTTGGTATTATCAACAGAGTTTTTTTTATTGAAAAACATTCTTTGTGTGAGATTTCATTTCTAATATATTTGTGGAAGTATTGAGACCGGTGTTAATTGTTCAAGAGATCCTCGACTGACTCACAATACATAATTTTACTTCATTTATTATCATCTCTTAAGGGTGTATTGAAAAATCTCTGTCGTTTTGTAATGCCCAATGCATGCAGTCAAATATCCTAAGTTTTTTTCTGCTTGTAAAATATTTCACTGTAAAAACAATTTCGCTTTATAAAGTTAATTTTGCGCTGTAGTATCATGGTTTTGGCTTGAAATATTCAAGAAACTGAACATTTTTAGTTCTTGTAACAGAAGTATTCAAGTACGTCCGGCGTAAGTGGACACATTTATTTAAACATTTCGATAAATATCCAAAATACTTTTCACACTGGTGTTTCTTGGATTGATTAATTGATTGATAACTTTAATGCAAATAAAAACCATCATGAATCATACTTTGTCGATTGATTTACATTAAAATTTTATATCCAAGTTCGAATCCCAGTTACTGTACGTGGTACGATATTCTTACATTACATACTGGAATTTTGGATGAACTTTTCTTTTCTCTGTCTACCTTTCAATAGCAGTTGAGTTGCTATCGGACACTACCGCAATTGAATGTAGGATTGTCGCACCATAAAACCGGTTTAACCCAACAGTTCTTTTGAAATGCCTCTACCATATAAGGACCATTGCAGTTAACAATTTTAAATCACAGTAACTTCGGTATTTAGTTATTTGTTGTCTACTGTTTTTGGCTTGATCTGCACTGATGATATATAAGTTGTCGAAATGCGCATATGCAGAAAATAAATCAACAGTTACTTTGGTATTTTGTTACTTATGTCGAAATGCGCATATGCAGAAACTAAATTCACAGTAACGTCGGTATTAAGTAATTTATTATCACTGGGTCGATGTTAGTCCCCGAGGGTATTCACCAGCCCAGTAGTCAGTACTTCTGTGCTGACCCGAAAACCGATTCTATTTGAAACCTAACAATCTCTAAATTTTTGTCAATTTCGTTGAAAAATAAGGAGTATCTCCATCATGCAAAGCTCTGTCCTAAGCAGATTTTGGTTTTAACATTTAGATCATATTGGTTAGTTGTTTTCTATCAGTTTTTAAATATTCTTTAGTTATGGCCTTCCAAACTTTTAGATTTTATCTGCACTGAAGAGACATAAGTTGCCGAAATGCGCATATGTAGAAACTAAATTCACAGTAACTTCGGTATTTAGTTATTTGTACAAAAGGGAACACAAAATTGGTGATACAAACCTTAATTTTGTTTAGCTTTTGGAGACAACAGGTACTCTGTACATGAGATAGCTGTTAATGATCAAAAGGGTAAACAAACTTGTGTTACACGTACTTCATGTAGTAGGATGCTTTATTTTTTTGGATCCTCTTCATTAAAAACACACCCACATAAGATTTCCATATTTTGTGGTATATTTTGTTGCTTAGCTGATCTGTAAGAGGAAGTTGTTACAATTGAAGTACTTATTTGTGTTGTCACACAATCTATATCAAGGATTTTCTACTTTCTGATCTTTTTATTCTCATCAAAAGTTTATTTCTTTGGTTAAATATGTAATTGTACAATTAAGTATAGACATCCCTCTTTGCATTAACAAATGCCTTTTATTAAAAAAAGAATACTTCAAAGTGGATAGTACCGATAATATTTTTTTTAATTTTACTTATAACTAAGGAGTATCTCCCTCTTGCATAGCCCTATCCATAACTTATTTATGCTTAGCGGAGCAGGACATGCTTACTTTTCCGGGGCACTTGATGTCACTCCCGGTTTTCATAGGAGTTCACACTATGAGTACCTTAGTTTTTAATGTCACCTTTCTATTTTCATGCATTGTAGCTGTCTCGCGTCCTTGTTTTGTTTTTGTTTTTCTCTATTGCCGTCTTTGCCATGTTGTTGGACTTGTTTTTACGTGTTGGACACTGTCGAGTAGCTAAATGCTATTATGTATTACATAATGCGCCCTTGATCTATGTTAAGTATCATGTCTGAAACTATTAAAGCAAACTGTAATGAAGTTAGAAGGTCTCTTTACAAAGATTCCTTGTCGTTTCAAATTGATGTGACAAAAAGGTGTAGAACCATTGCATTTGTACTGCTGATACTGTAGGAAATTTCAGGTACAAAATGGCTCGAATCCATAAAAAAATCCGTGTGTAGTTCTAAAAAAATCAGGAGTGCATCGCTTGATGTCCGTCCTCTTGTACAGTGGCATATATACATTTGGTGGAAAAAATGCATTGCACAACTTGTCTGTGTTATTAAATAAATTATCCCAAATATAGTTTATTCATCAATTTATACATATTTGAAAGATAGAAAGAAAGTCATGCGACTGTAGTAGAACTTACCTTACATGTATTATACCCTATAGGAAATATATTTTCAATTATTAGCTCTCAACTATTGAAGCAAATTTCTGAAGGGTCAAAAGTATGACAAAGGCTGACCACATCACTTACTTAGCAGTTTCTGTGATAGTGTTTTTACTCCTTTTACAAAGTCACTGTGTGAGTTATAAGCTCTACAGTTATGAATCAACTGTAACATATTCATTCCACACGTTGGGAAGGTAGGTATAATATTGCTGCTGAAGAACGGAAAACTCACAATTTGGAAATCGATTAACATAATCACGTTTGTCATAGATAAACCATAACTTTACATCTATAGTAAAAAATTTTAAGTCTAAAGAAGTGCTCCCCAAAAAATCACATGCTTGGGAGATGATTATTTGTTGCCCCGAATTTTTTTTTAAATGTATGTCCGAGCAGTTGCTCGCAGTGACATGTTTTTGTTAGTAAACGCATGCTCGGCACTTTGCCTTAGGTTGACGCAATCTTATGAATTCTAGATCTGTAGTTGTTTATGCTCGTCTCATGTGCTTTTTGTTCGTTCTTCCTTCATAATATCTATCCAACGAAACAAGTATTATAGAATATTTGTTCCCAAAGAACAAATATTATAGTATTTGTTCCTAATGGAATAAACGTTTATAAGAATTGTTCCAAACGGAAGAGAAATTATACCAGTTTCTCTAATTTTTAAGAAAAAGATGATTGGTAACATATCATTTTTATTTCATTTCTTTTTATTTCTTTTTTTTTCTTTTTTTTATGAATTTAGAACTAAAGATCAACTTGAAATAAGAACATTCTGAGATTTTTATTAGGCTCGATCTACCGTAAGGTAGTTTAGGGGTTTAAAATTGCGCATTTGACGCTATATTTTAATGTTGGAGAAATGATTCTTGATGTCGAATACTTCAATTATATAAAATATGCAGCTTTTTTGGGGTAACCATGTAAAATATTTTAATGGGGTAAAAGCACATGAGACAGTCTCTACAAATAGATGTAAGAACAAAGCAAAGGAACAACGCTTTTATTATCGTTTTTCATCTTGGAAATCACCATGAGCTTTCAACTATGAGTTTTGCTGATACCTCATAGTAAGTATAAGACGCCATCTACGCCCGTTTGAAGGGAATTCATTGCTACTTGACGACAAATGTCAAATTCATGTCTTATTTAGCTAAGCCATGGCTGCAAGATCGTCAACAAACATTAAATCAACTGTCACAGCGCCCTTACAATCTGTCATCGATCCGTTGCCCCGACAAAAGCACAGTGCTCTAATCTATTGGACCGGTACAACATTTGGACAAACACAGGACGATCATATGCATAAAGAAAACTTGGCAGTATACAAAAGTGAGATTTGGGCACTATAAACAGGTGGTCAGAATAACATTTGAAAATTAAAACATAATAATGAAATGCCAAACTTTGAAAGTGTATCAATATGAGAAATTATCTCAAGAGCAAGTACACTATTACCCAATTTATAGAAAGCATACACCATGTATGGATGTTACAGCATGTTAGTTTGAATTTGACTGGTTTTAGAAGACACAATGGTTTACCTTTAAAGTTGCTTGTATTGGAAATGTTTATTTTCATTTAAAGTGTTTTCAGAATTTGTACTTTTTCTAAATTTTCCCATTGAATTACAAGTTAGAACGTGTATGGAATTTACCCGTACCTAAAATAGACGTTCCATTTCCTTGTGGAGATATTGTTTAATTTTTGTTTGTAAACAAAGTTCTTACGAAAGGAAATCAAATATACAACTACACGATTTGCCATATAATAAGTCTTTTTTCAATTCAAAGAAAACAAAAGGTAATCAATTATATTATTATTTTTCAAATAATGTGTTTCCTTTAGATTTTTAGTATTATTTTGTAATGGGATGGACGAGAAAAGCAATAATTGGCTGAGTGCGATAAAAAATCTGAAGTGTTTTTAACGATGCGAAAAAATGTATTTCTTGCACTCGAATAAAAAAATGTGTAAGATTGACCAAAAAATCCAACATTACACGAAAATAATCCATTTGTATGGAAATTAAATAACAAAATATATAAATAACCAAGTTTCAAAACAAACAGTGAGTTGTGTTATGCTGTACACATATTTCAAGGAGTAAACTCTCATCAGCAGCATTAGAATCAAGTAATGTGGAAAGCCATAATCCAAATGTAGTGCAAAAAGAAGTACTCATTATCAAAATATAAAAATAGGCCAAATCCAGTACCAAGGACATCTACCGAGTGTTATACACGGACTGTATCCTCAGTATTTTGAAGTGGTTAGGATTTTCATAGAAACAGTAAATTTCTATAAAATGCAAGGTAACTTTTTCGTGTCAGAAAAGTCTGACTATTGGGCTTGTGAATACAACAAGCGAGTAATTCTTTAATTAGCAAATAGTTAGTCAGAAGGAACATATGACAGTAGGTGGACCGGTTGTCTTACAGAAAAAAATCGATGACTTCAATTTTTTATGGGGAATTTATCGGTCCATATACTGCTTCAGATTCTTCAAGTAATTGCCAGATTCTAATAAATAATAATTATAATAATCATAATAATTAAAACAAACAAATGATAATAGAATGAGCAGTCTGGTTTATTTTCTTGCCATTCCATCTAACATCATGAAGTGCTTGAATTACACAAACCAAAAAGTTGAATTCCGAAATACTTTAAATTCGGTTTCTGCAAAGTGACAATTAGACAACTAATGTCTCTTCAGTGCAGATCAAATCAAAACATTTGTTAGACCATTTACCAATAATTTGTCTAATATGATAGGAAGAAATATACCAAAAATATCTAAATGAAAAGCCAAAATCAGTTAAGGTCAGAGGAAAATACTTGAGTTCATTTCAATTTGTTCAAATTTGAGCAGTTTCATTAAGATAATCGTTATATGCTACCGCTACAGCGTGAACGAAAATCTGCATGAGTTTCACAAGCAAATCCAACGTTATTTGAGAGCATAAACGTTTGGTATTTTATTCCTAAACACAGTCGTTAAATTAAATCATGACAGGGTGGCGTTATGCCGAGGTTCCACCCTGCTATCCGGAATATATCTATTGGACGACTCAAGGCCGGCGAATCCATAATGCTGGTTTTGGACATTACTGAATTAATCGGAGCAGATTTTCGTGGAACGATATTAAAAGCATGGTTCTATTTGGACGCGTCATTACCTGGCCGAGCACGTGTCATAACTGCCGCCTAGAATCAATACATCTGGTTGCCCCACCGGCGGACTCATCGGCGGAACAGAACCGTCGCCACTGCATTACCATCTGCAGCTAAAACATCTCTGGCTTACGCAGAATTTTCTCACTCACAAACGGTATGAAATCGTTATTCCATTGTTTGGTTTAATTACGTATTTTTCTCGTGTGAATTTACTCCATATCCTTTCATTGTTGATATGTACACATGGATTGCGCACCAGAAGACCGTAGTTTGGGACCACTTTTGAGACGTCCCATCCTCCAGGCATTGATATGATGGTGTAATACGGTCCGCACAAGAGCACAGAGATTCTAAAATTAATGAATTTTCTCGCAATACTGCGTTGTAAAAGTCCACACTCTTGTGGAGGTAGTGTTATGGTGTTCGTAGCTATCTCCTACATACACACTAGGAAATATGGAATTGGTGCTCATTCAGGGTAGGTTAAATGCTGTACGGTATTGTGATGAAATTCTCGGGTCACAATTATCGCCACTTATGGACATCAGATCATAATACGCAACTGTACGCGGCGACTTTTCAGACCAACAGAATGTGATGTGATGCGACAGTGAGATACTTTTTAATTTTCAAGAAATTTTTTGTAATACTTAGATATTGCAAGTTTCCAAATAAAATTGGTTATCGGACCAGCTACTGTGTTCTGAGTACCCTCGAGGACTAACAGTCCACCAGCATAGGCATCGACCAATTGGTAAGAAATAACAACATACCGATGCTACTGTTAATTTAGTTTCTGCATATGGACATTTCGACAACTAATGTCTCTTCAGTACAGATCAAATCAAAACTTTTGGAAATCCATATACCAAAATATGTGTTAAGTTGATAGAGAACAATTACCAAAAGGTCTAAATAGTAAAGCCAAAATCAGCTAAGGACAGATCTATTTATATGCGAGACGGAAATTCTCCTATAACTACTTTTTTTTACCTTAGACTCTAATTTCTAGCAAATTTAACCAACGCCTGACCGATGTGATAAAAATATTTCTCGTCACTAGTGAAAGAACAACTCGCGTGAAATTTCCCGCCAAATCTATTCGGAACAAAATCCTCGGTGTTTTATATTATGTCATTGGAGAAACATTTTCTACAACTTAAACACGTTAATCATGAAATTTCTCACATCTTGTTAAATAAATTTTCAAATGTTTAAAAAAATTTCTCACATCGAGTTAAATAAATTTGCAAAATTTATTTAACTCGATGTGAGAAATTTCATAATCAACTTAGAAACTATATATTTAACTTTTAAATTACATTTTGTTTAAAACTAAAAAGTATCTACGTTGTGCAAAGCTCTATCCTGATTTTTGCTTTCCATTTAGATTATATTTGGTTTACATTAGTCTTATACATTTTTGGAAAATGGACTTCCAAATGTTATGATTCTATCTGCAGTGAAGTGACATTAGTTGTCGAAATGGCCATATACATAAATTATAGAGTACATGGGCATTTATAAGAAAAGCGTCATAATTTTATCATGTATTTAAATACTGATTTTAATTATTACTATAACAGGCTTTTTTTTTTTTTTTTTTTTTTTTTTTTTTTTTTTTTTTTTTTTTTTTTTTTTTTTTTCTTCTTCTTTTTTTGTGTGTATTGCTGTTGTTATGTCGTAATACATGAAATATTGAATCTCAGGTCTCTGCAATAGCATTGGGTATATATCAGTAAAAACATTTCAAAGATCTACCTGCACAAGATAGACAATGAATACGACAGTACTTTCTAGAAATAGAGAGCTAAATCAAGTACAAACAATAGTAAGAAATTAAATGCATATCCCTAAAACAAACATAATCCAAAACATGTTTTGAACTCAAGAGACTTCCGCAAGATTTCATAGCCTATACTGTTGTTCCCTTCTAAAGTGTAATGGTACTTTCATTAGGGCGTGCTGAATTTCATGGTATTGTATTTCTACCTTGTTGTTTATTCCATCACGATCAGTAATGCATTGTGATTAGTCAACAAGATGTTGTGGATTTTCTACCTTAATGCATTTTATCCAAAAGGAAGGAAAACACTGCCGGAATAAATTCCCCGATACAAAAGGAGTTATATATGATTATTTAATTTTAAGTTGTAAATTGGTTTCTGTTTGTACATATAAAGATGATTCAAAACATGGCGTTTTTCAATCGCCAAGAAAAATATTATTATTATTGTTATTATGATTTTTAAGTCTCCCAAACAAAGTTTGGGGAGACTTATTGTTTTACTGCCGTTTCTTATTATTATTATTATTCTTATTATTATTAAGTCTCCCAAACGGAGTTTGGGGAGACTTATTGTTTTACTACCGTTTCTTATTATTATTATTATTCTTATTATTATTATTATTATTCTTCCGCCTTCTTCGCCACTGAACTTGTCCGGAAGTTTTCTCGGAGAATATTGGTCCGATCTTTATGAAACTTCACAGGATGATAGATACCCATGCCGCGGGGTGCACTTGGGTCTTGAAATTTTCAAAATGGCCGCCGTTGCCATGGAAACGGAAAAAAGGCGGGAAAATTAAAAGTGCTCCAAATTGAACGAAACTTCACAGGAAGGATGTATACAAATAGTAAAACACATTTTTGGGCCAAAAAAATTCAAAATGGCCGCTGTTGCCATGGAAACGGAAAAAAGGCGTGAAAATTATAAATGCTCCAAATTGGATGAAATTTCACAGATGGGTTGTCAAGATTGTGCTGAACTCAAATAAAAAGCCATCTCCTGTGTCCATGGGAGGTTTGGGAGACTTTTATGTTTGTATCCAAACATAGGAACACTAGTTATTATTATTATTATTATTCCGACTTCTTCGCCACTGAACTTGTCCGGAAGTTTTCTCGGAGAATATTGGTCTGATCTTTATGAAACTTCACAGGATGATAGATACCCATGCCGCGGGGTGCACTTGGGTCTTGAAATTTTCAAAATGGCCGCCGTTGCCATGGAAACGGAAAAAAGGCGGGAAAATTGAAAGTGCTCCAAATTGAACGAAACTTCACAGGAAGGATGTATACAAATAGTAGAACACATTTTTGGGCCAAAAAATTTCAAAATGGCCGCCGTTGCCATGGAAACGGAAAAAAGGCGGGAAAATTGAAAGTGCTCCGAATTGGATGAAATTTCACAGATGGGTTGTCAAGATTGTGCGGAACTCAAATCAAAAGCTATCTCCTGTGTCCATGGGAGGTTTGGGAGACTTTTATGTTTGTATCCAAACATAGGAACCCTAGTTATCATTACTTTGTATTAATTATTTTATTTAAAACTCTTGAATATATTAAAAAATGAAGGATGTTATTTGACACAATAAAAGTGGTTGTAACATACCCCTTAACATTATTGATATGTTTTTATTGCTGTACTTAAAATCTTTAATAAGGAAACATTTTTGGGAGAAATTAAGTAAACGATGTTTTTCAATTATGCTTAATGTACACACAGAGCATGGGAAATATGATTTATTTGATGTAATATTGCCATGCTTGGAGAATTGTTTCTTATTTGTCATTGTTTCCCCGAATCTTAACAGTACGGAATATTTGGAGTTAGAAACGCTAAAGGTCTAACTCTTTCCCTCTTCTCTCTCTCTCTCTCTCTTGGGATAGCATGCCATCGTCAACTAGTAACGCCTTATGGAACAGGCATTACTAGTTGAGGATTCAAAAAGTTTGTTCATCAAGTCGAATTATTGCATGTTTCCTAATATTGTCTTAAACATATAA